>OVAY01001874.1:0-23579 GCA_900406395.1 Kernera saxatilis | reverse complement strand
TGTGATTGTTTTGCTGGATTTGTCGTTAATTCTCTACCGTGTAGGCTGGTTCATTGAGAAATAGATAAGATTCCATGACGGGGCTATGTCTTAAGTATTAATGAAGTAGTATCCCTGCTATTTATTGCAAGTAGGTGTGCTTAATTGCATAAATCTACAGGTTCGACTCAAAAGCCTGAAGATATGTATAGGATAATAGAGCACTTTGCACTTGGTCGCCGGAGGCTTGAGCTTTTCGGTGAAGATCACAATATTCGAGCTGGTTGGCTTACCGTTGGAAAAGGCCTTTCTTCCTCTAACTTCGAATCGCAGGTAAAATCTCATATTCACTCTGTAGACATCTATTTGTTTGACTCTACATGAGATTTAGACTTATGCAAGGAACTTCTCTGACAAGAAGTGTAAAGATCTGTTTGACCGGTTTTGGATCTTGTGTGTTTGATTTAGGCTTATGTGAGGAACTTTGCGGACAAGGAGGGTAAAGTGTGGCAAGGAGGAGGAGGAAGGAATCCGCCTCCAGACGCACCTCATCTCGTTGTGACTACTCCTGATATCGAATCTCTGCGTCCCAAATCACCAATGAAGAATCAGCAACAACAATCATATCCACCGTCTCTTGCCTCCTCTGCAAATTCCTCAAACCGAAGAACCACAGGGAACTCTCCACAGGCAAATCCTAATGTTGTTGTCTTACATCAAGAGGCTTCTGGATCTAACTTCTCTGTTCCGGCTCCACACTGGGCGGCTACACCCGCGGCAGCTCCTCCTCCTCCGATGGAGAGCTTTAGAGTGCCTGAAGGTGGCAACAACCCGAGACCACCACCCGACGACAAGATTTTTGACATGTACGGCTTTAATTGAGCCCTTCTTGTTTCTATTGGATGAGAAACTCTGCTGCGTATGGCTTGGTCCTCTGTTTGTAATTCTTTTCATTTTTTCCTTTCTTTGAGCCAATACTTTATTCATTTCATTATCAATCAATCTTTATCTAAAAATCCCAATTTGCTCCATACAATGTGATGTATACAAATCAAATCGAATTCAACCCTTTATATTCACAATTACAAACAGTCTGGTAAATGCATGCATTGGTATCACAGTATGTGCAAACCATCAATCAAAAAGTTCCTAGTGCCTTGGAAGCAGCCATGATTGCTCAAGAACTATTTGTGGGAACCTCCAGGAGACCAGAATCTAAGATTCACTCACTCCACATTCCAACAAAAATCTCTTGTACTCAAGCTCCACTTTACTATATGCTTCATCCACTTCATCTGTAGCTTCCTGATTTGCTGAACCGACCTGCATGCAGTTTAGCTTCTTTACCAACCGAAGCAAAATCTGTAAACGAATATTATTTACTCAGAACTTATGTATGTAACTGACTCTGTGTTCTGGCGACGAATCATGCTCATCAGGAGCAAGCGGCTCGTTCCAATCACTCAATGCGGTTTTCCACCTAGTTCTTTTCGAGCCATGGTGATGACCTCGCGATGTTTTTCTGGACATTATTGTGTGTAGCGTCCCAATTATGCATACAATGCAGAACCCAAGAACAGGAAGCAGAGAAGTGAACAAAGCACCTGTGTTTAACTGAAGAGAGACATGATTACAGTCTGGAAAACACACTAAGTGTATGCAAATCTAAGTTGAATCAAGATCCAAAAAGAATCTAATGAAAGGGTTTAGTGTAACACCACCAAAGCATCGCTTAAACACATGGATGCAAACACAGTGAGAAAACTGAGTATGCTGACAGGAACATGAATATGAAAGTCAAATCTTTCGCACTCCTAATGGCTCGAAAGGGGAGAGAGTGGCAGTAAGGATATGTTCTTACATGACGCAAATTGTGGTGAGATTGTCCTGAAAGATTCTCTGCGGTGCTCACAGTCTCAAGGTATTTCTCTTCCCGGCGTAAATCAGGTAACTCCTCAGTTGTGTTCTGTCAATACTCAATCAAATTTCCAAAGACTAATGAAAGTCAGGATCTCCCTCATTCAACAACAAAACAAACTTAAAATACAAATCCATAGCTTCTACTAAATACCATCTTAGAGTCATCTATGACAGAAGATGGCACAGCATCGTGCTTTTCTTCAGGGTTTTCTACTGATACTCCATACTGCTTCAGAATACGTCTCAAGGACTCGCTTCTGCAACATTAGAGTTACTAAATTCTATGAAACATTGCCAAAAATTCCTGCTTGTGAAGAAATATTTGATTGTCCTCATGCAATTACCAAGGTTCAATTACAGTAATGAGTAGATGAAGAAATCAATTCACCAGAACCACACAATTCTTATCATAACTGGCTCAAATCTACCACACAATTCAGTGGAGCAATTTCGGTGTCATCGAAGAAAACTCACTAATGAGTGGATGAAATTCAAAAACTTTTTCGCTTAACACAATTTACACAGAGAGAAAACAAAGTCATCACCTTTTAGCAGAACGAGCCAATTCCTGTTTGGTTCTCTGTTCCTTCACTGACATCTGTTGAACATGAAATCTCCATCTCTACAAATACCAAAACAGCCACAGAACAATAATTATCTTAAACAATCAACAAAAATCCCCAAAAAAAGACAAAAGCAATGAATACTTTCGCTTGTCTCCTAACCTCTGCAACACGTCTAAACCGTTTACTTCTGAAGCTAATCCTTAATTTGAAGGAGGAGTCAAAAACGACCCAAGATTCGTTGATCGACGAAGAAGCCCGAAGGTTCAAACTTGCCATGGACCCAGAAATCGGAGACGAAATGAGAAAGATTTGGAGAAGAAAGGACCATGTTCGACCACAGAGAAGACATTGTCTTTGTCTTCTTCGGGTTAAAAAAAACTAAAAGAGCTTCGTCTTCATCTGAAAAGAAGAACACATGGTCCCCAATTATCCGTTTCTTTGCCTATAGAGACACATCAAAGACTCACTGAACCAAAAACAGAGGGTCCCCAATTTCTTCTATACGAACCAATCCGATCACAATTTTCTGAAAAAGACGTTTCTTTTGGAATGTGTTTGGGTAAAAAAAAAGGCCTGAGCATATTATTTAGAACCGAAAAAAACCGAACCGAACCGAATTGGAAAGTTTGGTTCGGTTTCGGATAGTCAAATATATTCTCTTATAAATAATTTTTGATCCAAACCGAACCAAGAGCCCAACAAGTACCCTAAAAAAAACCGAATCAGTTGTATATTTATCTTTGTTCTAATTTCTCTTCTAATTTTTACCTTTGTTTAACTTATCCCAACAATAAAATGTTATTTTCTTAAGATTCGTTCGGATATATTTAGATAATTTGAGTAAAAAAATAATCAAATTAAACCGAATCTAAGATATTTTGGATCTAGGTTGGTTCTCATTTTTATTATCCGAACCGAACCGTTTACCCGATCTAAGAAGATGTAAAAGGGTTGTCCTGTAATAAATTGAAACCCTTGAGGCTTTTGTGTAAATTAATGAAGAATAGAGGGATGTAATAAAGAAATTGCTATACGCAGAGCAAAGTGAAGTGAAGTAAGCATCGAATGCTTCCAAAGCAAAAAAAAAAAGCAAATCATCAGATTTTGAAGATGGCGACATCTTTGTTTGTTTCCGCCATGAATCACGCGCAGATTTCTTCACTTCCACGCGCTCATCTCGCTCTTGATCTTCACGCGCATCTTCGTCTCCTTCGTGAGCTCTCTCGCAATGCCTGCGATTTCGCTCTTACTCGCTCTGCTTCTCCTTTCGGAGAGATCTTCTTCCTTTCCGAAATGCACGGCGGAGAAAAGTTATGTCTCGGCGCTAGGAGACGGAGGGATGAAGAATCGTAATGCGAGAGTCGCATTCGAAGCTTGGAATTTCTGTAATGAAGTTGGCGATGAAGCTCCTACAATGGGAAGCCCTAGACTCGCCGATTGCGCCGATCTCTCTTGCCCAATCCTCGCAGGTATTACTCTCTCGCAGATCATTCGTTGATTTTCCCGGAAGAGATTTGCTTACCTACGAACTCTGGATTTATCAAGGTGCATATTGATTTTGCAATTTTCTGCTTAATGAGGTCATGAATCATGAGTTTCAATGTATTCATGCCGATCCATTTTTCATGTAGGAGAAGTTTCTGATTCATTGTTCAAAATCCGAATTTGAGAGTTTTTGTAGCAATCCAACTAGCTAATGATCGAATAAATTTTACTACTAGATGCCATGTTTCTTTGTTACTAGCTCTTATGGTTTTGCACATTTGATTTTAGACCATGTGGACTTGAGGCTTGATAGTCATGGAAGCAAGTGTGAAGTGCACCATTGGGTAAATGACACGGACAACGAGTTAGCAGCTGGAGATAAGTTTCCAGTTTCTGGTTTCACATCATATAGAGATCCTGACCTGTTTGCGAATGAGAAAGAACGGTATTTAGGATCTCTGTGCAAGATACATGACAATGAAGAACCTTGGTATTTCTGGATGATAATGCTTAAGAATGGTAACTTCGACAAGAACTCTACGCTATGCCCTGAGAATGGGAGGAAAGTCGATAAAATTGTTACCGGAAGAAACTTCCCGTGTTTCGGCCAAGGTTGCATGAACCAGCCGCTTGTTTATCATAATTATTCGAGGCTTATTGCTGATGAGAAGGGGACAATGCATTTGAGCGGAGGGTTCAATGGAACATATGACCTTGATGCTGACTTAAGCGAAGGAGCTGGGACAAGATCCTTCTTCTCTGTTTCATGGCAAAAGAATGTACAAAGCGGTAGCTGGATTTTCTCGAATTCATTGACGACATCAACAAAATATCCATGGCTCATGTTGTATCTGCGTGCTGATGCTGCAGATGGTTTTAACGGTGGCTATCACTATAATGGCCGTGGCATGATGAGAAAGGTTTGTTTGCATACCGAAAAGCTTTCTTCTTTTTCTTGATTTGCTCGGTCTGACTAAAACATATGCTTTGTCTCCTTTTGTATGCTTAGCTACCAGAGTCTCCAAACTTCAAAGTAAAGCTGACACTTGATGTTAAACTCGGTGGAGGACCCAACAGCCAGTTTTACCTCATCGACATCGGAAGCTGTTGGAAGAACAATGGTTATCCATGTGATGGAGACGTTTTGACGGATGTAACCAGATACAGCGAGATGATAATTAACCCGGCAACAACGAGCTGGTGTCGCCCAGATAATTTAGTGTCGTGTCCTCCATATCATACAAGTCTCTCCGGTGAGATCATACACAGGAACGAGACATCCCGGTTTCCATATTCTGCTTACCATCTATATTGCAGCCCTGGAAACGCTGAGCATCGAGAGAAACCATATGATATATGCGATCCATACAGTAATCCTCAAGCACAAGAGTTGATCCAAATCCTTCCTCATCCAGAATGGTCGGTCCATGGATATCCCCAGAAGCAAGGAGACGGTTGGATTGGGGATTCAAGGACTTGGGATCTCGACGTTGGAGCTCTCTCAAGTCGTCTCTACTTTTACCAGGTAAGTAAGATATTCGATATTCTCTCTCAGACTTGGACTTGTCTTTGAAACTAATCTGTCATCGATGACAGGACCCGGGAACGAAACCAGCAAGGCGAGTGTGGACATCGATCAATGTTGGTACAGAAATTTATGTGAGCAATAGACAAGAAACTGCAGAGTGGACCGTGAGTGACTTTGATGTGTTGGTTCCAGAACAACAAGCAAGATCATCATGAAAGTTGTATCAACACAAGCTTTTTTGCTTATTTTTTTCTCCATTTGCTTCCTTTGTTTTGTTTTCTTTCATAAGACACTTGAGTTTGTTGTTGTTGATTTTAACATTGACCTTATTAGGTGTGTCAACGTCATAAGCAAAGACTACAATGTTATATTCATTTTTGTGATGTATAATTTTCACAAGAAATAAACTTCCTTTTTTATATCATGTACATACAGTAGGTGACGACCATAATAAAGTCAACCAAAAGTATATTAAATGGATCACATTATAACCTAAGAATGACATGCTATAGCCCAATTAGATTGAAAAGATTTGAACCAATGAAGTTGGATTAGAAACATTCGATGGTAAGCTCCCATTGATCTTCTGTTGGAAGTGCCTGTAGCTTGGCCACTGCCGCTTCTATGTTTAACTTCTTCCTTGCAGGAAACGACACCGACTTGATCATCATCCTCTCTGTCACCGTCCCTTGCCTAATCAAACACGACGCCAAGGCAAACTCTTCCTCTGAACCGCTGAAGTTATGCATCCACACAGTTTTCACGCGGAATTCAGCATTGGGGAACGGACCTTTGTTATTATTCTCCTCCCACAACTTCTTCTGCCAAGGCTCATTTTCTCCCCTAGGAGCATTGTTATCCTGCACGTACCAATTATGCTGTTTTGTTAAGCAAAGTAAGACTTGCCTAGTTATCATGAGTCTTCAACTTTGAAGCATGAATGTACATAATACCTTAAATATGATCTCGAGCTCCTTCATTTCACGACTCCATAAACGTAAGACTTGTCGTAACCTCTCTACTTCTGTCCCATCCATTAAATCTACCCTCACCGACAAGGATGCAGATCCAGATACAATCGGTCTCAACAACTCACCAGACATGTTCACAATTTCCTCATGCCCAATGCTTTTTTCCTCCTTAATCATACATCAAAACAATGTCCAACTCAGCATCAAGTACCTTAATTCCTTTTCTATATATTCAAATACATTATTCAAAACACGTATTGTTAATTTGTTATATATATGTACCTTTGATATGTTGTAGCTGATGTGAGGCCTAGATCCCCAAAGGTTTCTATTAAATTGGAGTTGTGGGGACTTGAGGAAAAAGTCAGCTCTCCGAAAAGAGGTATATTTGATGGCGAGAACCTCTAGACTTGTTGCTGACACAATAATGCCATCAATGTCTCGCAAAGACGACAAGTGCAAGAGCTTTAATTTGTTGTTGTCAATCTTCAAAGGACCCCCACTTTTGTCTAAGCAAGTGATGTGTAGTACAAGCACCTCGAGAGAAGGGCAAGATGCGAGTACCCTGTTAAAGACTCCAACCTCGGGGGCATGGACGAATAAAAGTTTGAGGGTCCTGAGATTCGAGCAGTTTCTCAAGGGATGTGAGCTTTGGAGAATGTATGAATGTAGCGAGAGTGACGTAAGGCTCGGATGGGAGAAAGAGTTTGGGGAAATGTCAAAAGATATTGTCGTTCGATCCAAACTCTCAAAATAGTGTCTAAGTGTGAGAGCTTTGGTGTGTTTCAAGCGAGTCACTGATCGAATCCAAGTATTGAGCATTCCATTTACACCTTGGTATGAGAAATGGGTGATTACGCAGCTCTCTAGATGTCCACGATGATTGTTTATAACCTTTGAGAAGAAACCAAAGAGTGATTTCAGAGATTATGGATAAGCAGATGCAAAAAAAAGAGAAAAGAAATTGATTAAAAAGGGAACCTTTGTCATCAATGTAGCAACTCGATTCGAGCCATCACCATCACGCAGCTCTTTGGAAGTGATAATCCTTCGCATGTCGAAGACCAGATGAGACATTTGCTTCCACATATGTTTCCATCGTTTCGACACAACACTCGTCCTTATGGCTTCTTCTGTTGTGGAAAGCCTCGACAATATCATGAGCAATACATCGTCGGGGAGTTTGCTGATCCAATCAACATTTTTTACCTGATCAGATGATAAACGTTAGGCAAACAATACAAACCTGAATGAGCTAACACTTTTCAGAACCTTATGAGGACTAAGCCCCCATAATCGAAAAAGACACTCCAAAAACTAATTTCAGATCTTCGATTTCATGACAAGACAAAATTTCGAATGAGATTAGACAAATCGAAGAAAAACATTCGCTCTGAGATTCCACAATCAATATTACCTGATCAGATGATGATGATGATGATCTCTCCATGTTGGGTCGATTGCTGTGAGACACTAAAGCTGATGTAGACGTAACAAAGATAACAGCTCGTTTAGTCTAAGAATGCCCGAGGATCTAAGCTTTCCTATTCCGTTGAGAACTCTCGAGTTGTAGCCGTAATAAGGGATTAAGAGTTTTCAAAGCTCTGTTTATTAATTCAAAGAAGTCGTGTCTTACAAATCAAGAGATCGACCTTATTTATAGAAGGTAATAAAAACCCAAACAGATTAGGATTAGAACAAAGCCATCCTTATCTAAAGAAAACAGATCACTAAAAACTAAAACCCAAAAACATTAGGAACTATGACCGACCCTGCATCAAAAGCACGGAAGATTCCACTCCCCAGTTTTGAAGCAAAGATGAAAACATAGGTAAGACTTTATGAGGAGAAAGGACAAAGATTTGCTTTTAATAATATTTTTTTATCTTAAAAAATTGGGTTAATTTAATGAATAACAATAGAAGATTAAAAAATTAGTAAATTAGCAATGAAGATTTCTAAATTAGGTGAGAAAAAGAGAGAAATTTTTGTTTACATTTTTATCCTCAATCAAAATCGTTTTCATTATTTATATATGCGAGTTAATAAACAAGTTAACAAGCTAATTCATTTACATCTTTTTAACATAATTTATATGTGATTGTTCCGGCACCGATATTCAAAATCCGGCAAAGAAAATGGAAGGTTTTCAACAATTAATAAATGTTATGATTCGTTTTAACAAGTTAACTAAACTCGTAACATGTTAAGATTTATTATGCCAGTTAATATTTTTTTAACGTGTTAAATCATATAAATTCACGTTAATATAGTATTTAGCTTGATAACTTATTTTTTACTTGTTAACTAATGTGTTATATGTTTATCTAGTTCGATAATTTAGTTGTTACTAATTAACGTATACATTCACGTGTTTATTTAAATCGATAATAGTTTGACATCGATATCCAAAATCTGGTAAAAAAAATGGAACACATGTTAATACATGTTATAAGACGTTTAAACAAGTTAACTATACTCGTAACATGGTAAGATTTATTATGCCATACAATATGTAGATTAATATCTAACATTTTGCCTATCATGTTGTCAGACCCAATATATATACTATAATAATAAGCTACACAAAAAAACAAATGTGATGTCTTGTAAAATAATGAGATATGTTTTTGCTAACGTTTTAAGTCATATAAATTCATGTTAATGTTTCATTTATATTGATAACTCATTTGCTAAATGATAACTTATATGTTAGTTGTTTAACTAGTTCGATAATTCATTTGTTACCAAATTAACTTATACATTAACGTCTTTATTTAGATCGATAATAGTTTATTTAACCCGATAATGTAGTTAGTGAAAATCAAGATATTAATAAATTCATATATAAAAAAACACATACGCCAACATATTTCTTAGTTTCTTGTTTAGTTCGTTAACTAATTTATTAGTAATTATATTTTTTATTAACGTGTTAATTTGTGAGAGAAAGTTTGATATTTTTCCCGATGGCGGAAAAGATGCCGTAGAAGACGCCAAAGAGAGTATACCGGTGATAGTCACCGGAAGAAATGTTAACGGATAAAACAAAAGTTAGAAAAATCATATGAGAAGGAGGAGAAAAGAAGGGTATAACCGAGAAAATTTATCTCTCTTTTTTACTCACCTAACTAAAAGAAATTGACTGATACTTACCTAAATTTTAAGTTTTCTATTGTTATTCTATGCAATTACTCTAAAAAATTACATATTAGGCCTTTTTATTATTAATTTTTTCTACAACTTATCTTTGCATATTATATTAGTATTTTATTGGGTGAATTAGTAGAATATTACTTTTTGTGTATGAAATTAGGTAACTAGTATAGTATATGTGCAAACAAATTTAGTTAACTAACCAAAGCAATTGCCAAATGACTATTATACATATAGTTATCTTCTGCATGCAATAAATATTCTGACGTGCAGACTGATCAGCACAGCTTTAATTAATAATATAAGTTCTATGAGATCCACTACTTTTTGTTTTTATTAGTCGTCTATATAGCCAACTATATTTATGTTAGATAGCTATGTAAATGTATACTTAGCTATATATATATATTTTTTATATGTGGATATTGTTGTTAGTTATGACGTATAAGTTTGGTGAGTTTTTTTGTTTAGTTAAAAGATAAGCATGTTATTATACATGTGACAAAACTTTTATAGTTGATTATATTTAATATATATATATATATATATATATATATATATCATAATTTTAAAACAATTAATTATTTTATACAAATGTTATGTAAATGTATATAATTGACTATTTATATTCGAATATTCAAATATATAGTTGATGTATAAATATAATTAATTATGTATAGTTAACTATTTAAATATATAGTTAATACATATATATAATTATAGTGAACTACTTTGCTATATAGTAAATTACATAGATATGATTAATTATCTTTAGTTAACTAATTTTATATAATATTTTAAGGTTTCCTAAAACTCAAATCATGAGAAAGTGACAAGTGTCCTATATTTTATTAAAATTTGTATTTAATCTTCTAATAACTTAAGTTCTCACTAAACATAAGTTATGAAAAATAGTCTAAACAACAAGTCCCACTAAAATACAAATTCTCAACCCAATTTTATTATCTTTACCATTACATAACTTATATAATATTTTAAGGTTTCCTAAAACTCAAGTCATGAGAAGGTGACAGGTGTCTTATATTTTATTAAAATTTGCATTTAATCCTCTAATAACCTAAGTTCTTACTAAACATAAGTTATGAAAATAGCCTAAACAACAAATCCCACTAAAATACAAAATTTCAACCCAATTTTATTATCTTTAGCATTACATAAACTATATTTTAAATTTGATCATTAAAACAAAATTAGTATTAACTTTCTTCTTATATAATATTTTAAAATCCCCTCAAACTCAAGTCACGAGAAGCTGTCATATATCTTTTATTTTATCAAAATTAATTTCATTTAATTGTCACATTTGCATTTAATCCTCTAATATTTTATGAGAAATCAACAATCCAATGGTTTTAAAATAACTAAATCTTGAATTTTTGGTATGATAATCTTGACTTAATTAGTTCTGAATCCACTTATTCATATATTATATACACAGTATACCATAAATATCGTCACCTAAATCTTGCATTTAAACCCTAAACATAATTTATGAAAAATAGCCAAAACAAGATCCACTAAAATATAAAATCTCAACTCAAATTTATCAATTTTAGCGTTACATAAACTATATTTTAAAATTGATTATTAAACAAAATTAGTATTAACTTTCTAATATTTTAAATTTTTTAATCACCATAATCTTTAAAAAATTATCATGTGTCTTGAGTTTTTTTAACTGCCAGATCATGAAAAACTGCGAGATGTCCTCTTAGTATTTGTTAACATAAGCAAAATAGAAATTTTCTATTAAAAACATCAAAACCAAAGAAACTACATATCATAGCCCAATTATATAAATTTTAATCCTAAATCTACTATAATATTTTAAAGTTTTCACTAATTCAAATTATGAGAAGCTGTCAAGTGTCATCTCATTATTCGTTAACAAAACTTAAACAAACTATGTATTATTTCACTAAAATTTGTATTTTATTATTCAATTAGATTTTTAATCTCATCAAAACACGATTCAATATCATTCATCTTTCAATTAAATAGATCTTCTTATATTTTTTTTTTTAATTCTTAAAATTCATTTGAACTTTGGAATTTAGGTTTAACATTATACTAAACTATATAATCATGATTATCTCATTTTATAATATTTGTAGCAAATTTAAAAAAAAAACTCAAATTAATTAAAAAATTAATAATAGTCTAATGGTAATAAAACTAATTATCTATTGACGGATTTTGATTTGCAATATTTTTTACTGTCTCTTAAAATAAATTTTAAGAAACTAATTTTAAATAGTTTATCACAATATATATATATACATATATATATATTTAGTAACAAAATATTGCATATTACATATTTATTATTTAAACTATAATTCCGCGCAACGCGTGGAACTCGCCCTAGTTAGAATATATAGTTGAAGAGTTTATTTGGCAACTAGATACTTTTAGAAGTGCAAATTTGCTAAAGAGATACTTTGCAAAGATAATTAGCTAATTAGGTAGTTTAACTTTTTCCCTAATAGCTCTATTAGAGGAGTAACAAACCGAAAAGACTAAATTATCCCCTCTCCCATTTAAATTTGAAACCAAGCGTGAGAGGAGAAGAGAGAGAGGGGAGAGTTTTTTTTTTTTTTNGGGGGGAGTTTTTTTTTTTTTTTTTTTTTTTTTTTCCCTCTATTTTTGTTGTTTGATTTACTTAAAAATTCTAAATAAAAAAATACCATAACCAAATATTAATCTTTGAAATTTTAATACGAATCTAAAGAAACCTATTTTTCTATATTTTTAGAATATTTAGCAGTAGTGTACAACGATATAATAAAATGTGGTGTACGACAATGATGTAAAATGTGGTGTACGACAATAATGTAAAATATAGTGTACAACATGATGTAAAATGTGATGTACGAGATATGACGAAAAAATATTAGTGTTTGTACACTACGCACACTATACACTGGTTTTTGTACACTGTCTCGTACACAATCAAGATATTGTACACAATATTGTAAACAAAATGTATGAAATCATCAGATTACAAGATATATGAAATATATCAATTTATTATGGTGGTGTACGAAATATGATGGTAAAACGCTAATACTTGTACACTACGGTTTTAGATATGTAACAGCAGTGTACAATGATGTTGTATAAATCGATATATGATATTGATGTAAAAATAGCGTACGAGATATGATGAATTATAAGGTGGTGTACAAAATATGATAGTAAATCACTCGTACTTGTACACTACGCCAGTGGTTATACACTCAATGTTTGTACACTGCGTAGATGGGATCCACCACTACTATTTCACCACAAACCAAGCTAAGGGTTTTTTTAGTTTTATTCACCTATTTTATCTCATTCTCTCCTAATACACACACATATCTCACAAACTACCAATTTAGCAAATTATTTCCTACAAACTACTCATTCCCCAAATTACTTTCTAAAAACTATCTCTTTAGTAAACTAACTCATAGTTGAATACATATATATAATTAACTATGTATAATTAACTATTTGGCATATATAGTTAATTATATATCATCTCATCATGTATTATTGTGTATTTATAAATACAAAATTATGCAAAGATACATAAATATCGAATTTTGAATAACCAGTTGACTATATATCAAAAATAGTGAACTATATATTGAACAATGCTTACAAATAGTTATACATGTTATATAGTTCTCGATTATATACAACTATTTGCTACATATATGTAAGTGATACCATTATAGGATTCTATTCTAGCCAGGTTTACTGAGTTTTTAACAATTAAATTTGATTCTCGCCGCTATCTAAGGATAATTTTTTGAAACCGGCGAATTTTCTACCGGTTTATAAAATTATCGGTTAGTTACATTTAGTTAATCCAAATTAATTAAATTTCAAAAATTCACAGTAACAAATCTAGATTTAATAACCTTCAAAAGCCTCCTTGAGTGGAGATTAGCATAATAAAGGCACTACAACTAATTATGCAACTTACCAAAAAAGAAAGAAAAACAAATCTACATTCCTTCCATGTGTTGTCACGATCTCCTCCTTGATTTTAGAGAACTGTTTTTTTTTTTTTTTTACTTTAGAAAATGGTTTGACTATAGATGGATCTGTAATTTTACACTAGCATAAGATGGTCACTAGCAAATAGCAATTTCACCTACGCGGAAGGATAAAGAGTAAAAAAATCACCGGAGAAGCCGACGTACGAAGACGACGACGTATGTGAGAGATGATGTCAGATGATGTCAGCCAAAAACATGAAATCAGAAAGACCAATATCGTAGACTTAAACATCGTCGGGATTACGAATTTGCAACAGAAGAAAAAGACTCAATTATAAACCAGATCAGAATAAAATCTAAGTGAGAATATACATAGAGAGAAGAGAGGAGAAGAGAGGAGAAGAGAGATGAGAAAAATAGTTTTTTTTTTAAAGAAGACGAAAGCTAGAAGACAAAAGTTTCAACTTTTTGCAGAGAATGTTAAAAGGGCAATAGAGACATTTTGAAGTATTGAATTGTTAGTTACTTAATTTACTTTTTATTTATGTTATATAGCTAATTATAACATATTTTTTTATTAAAAATAACTAATATGATTTATTAATATTTAAAAAAATTTGGATAACATTTTTATTTAAAAATATTCATAGCAGATTTAAATTCTAGTATATCATTCTTTTGATATATTTTGTAGATATTTGATAGACTTACGATTATTTAGCATATACTTTAGATTTTAGCTTGGTAATCTATTAATTTGTTTTTTTTTGTGAATAATTCTGTGAATAATTGACATACTTTGTAAATCTTACACTCTGCAAGTATTTGAAAATATGTCAAAATTATTAGTAGATTTCAATTTCAGTATGCTAATATGCCACTTACTTGGCAAATTATATAAATATTTGGCAGATTTTATGGATATTGGTAGATTTTGCGGCGGTTATATGTAGGAGTGGGAAAAAAACCATAACCGAAAAAACCAATGATGTTACATTCAAGCACCGATGATGTTACCAACAACTTACAAACTTTACTCTTCAAAGTCGCCTTCAATCTTCTCGCCTGGGAGAACTTTTACCCGAACTGTTTAAAAAATCTATATTGTAAATCATCTTATGGTGTACATTTGAAAATTTTGCGTCGAGATTAGCAATTAACATTAAATTTCAGTTGGTAAACGTTAAATTCCCTCGAATAACGCACTTTAGTTCTTAATGAAACACACTCTTTTAATATACAAAAACACTTTTAACTGACACAAACCAATTTATCACTTAAAAATTTATGTCACTTCCTACGCCTGCTACATCGTCGCGGAGGATGTGGGGTAAGGGCCATTTCGTCCAAAAATATGAATTTGTCATTCCATGCAAAACGTCTATAACTTTGACATTCGGTGCCCTTTTGGTCAACAATTTGCTATTCTGCGCAATTGTCCATTTCCATAATACTTAGTGCATCTTTTTTTAACTCTTCGTTAATACAAACAACTGGCATGAGGAAAAAGCAATATATTTGGGGGGGAATTGGGAAGAATAACCCAAATCTTATCATAATTTATAGACTATAACTTAATGTATTCGTTTGTCAAAATTGATGATAATTTGAATGAGGAATTGAGGTTTAAAATGGATAGTTTTAGAAGCTTATAAGACAAGTAAAATTTGAGCAAGTGTCAAAATATGCATTTGTCCCACATTGGAATTAATGTGGTAAATCGGAGTAAATAAATTATTCATACCAAATTGAGTTCATCTGTGCCTAGTTTATTAATTAACTCCATTAATCAAGCACATATTTTAACACAATCTTTTAAAAAAATACATTATTAAAACCAATGAATTAAAATTAAATGACATTTATAAATAGATGGCCTTCGCGACGAACTCTATAATTCATTCCTTTCGCGATCCTGTTTCTTAAAATAATTCTTCTTCTTCATCAAGAATCTTCTTCTTCGAGAATCTCTCAAGATGGAAGACCTCGAATCCCTCAGGATTGAAGTTGCTGGACTCCACGACAAAATTATTATTAGGATTCAGAGGGAGAATAACGAGGAAAGTCTCGGAAGAAGAAGAACCATTGCTCCGATTCTTGGAGAATCAGAAAGGGAAATAGAAGCAGAAGCAAAGGAGAAAAGGGTCATCTGGGAAGGTAATGGCGGCGTGAGGTCCGAATTAGAAGAAAAAGAAGAAGAAATTCTTTTCGCCCGAATAAGTTTACTAAAGATCTTTCGACAACTTGAAGGCGATGGTGACGATGACGGTAGAGATGACGCTGAAAGGTCGCTTGGTTGGCTAGACATTCAAATGTTCAGAGCAGCTTGTCTCCGATACAAAGAGAGAGAAGACGAATCTTTGTACGCGACCAATGGAAGAGCCGAAGTGCTTCATACAATCTGGCAGAACAAGATCATTGAGCTGATCAATCAGGGAGAAGAGGAGATCCAGGAGATACATTTAAACTCCAATGACCAATCCGCTCTCCAAGAACTCAGAGCCTCCCACGGAGAGGAACTATACGGGACCATTCGGAAATCTATTCGGGAGGCACAAGTCGCGAGGAAGATTGGGGTTTATCGGAAACCATGGAATTCTGCAGAACGTAGAGATGACCCTTTCTGAAATAATGGCCGTCCTTCCCGAGATGGCCAGACGCCGCCGGAGACCCCCTCGCCGCGATGATATTTGATTAGGTTAAGGTTTGGTTTCGTTCGGTTCGGTTTACTAGGGTGGGAAAAGTAAACCCAACACCTGTGTCTTAGTTTTGAGTCAAACAATTGTAAGAGAGTGCCTAAGCTCATTAGAAAGTTACGCTGTTAAAGTGTTAATGGTCTAGTCTCTGGTTTACAAAACCATTGAGGATTCATAGTGGTGTCAAAAGATTCTGATAAATAAAGATAGATTTTACAAGTTTCTGACTGCTGATAATCTGGGAGAAATAAAACCAGTTTTATACCAATTCGGTTCGTTTTTTTTTTCCGGTTCTGAATCATGTGCTCAGGCCTGTTTTTACCCAGACACATTCCAAATTAATCATCTTTTTCAGAAAATTGTGATCGGATTCGTTCGCATAGAAGAAATTGGGGACCCTCTGGTTTTGGTTCAGTGAGTCTTCGAAACGGATAATTTGGGACCATGTCTTCTTCTTTTCAGATGAAGACGAAGCTTTTCTAGTTTTTTTTAACTTACAGCCGAAGAAGACAAAGACAATGTCTTCTCTCTGGTCGAACATGGTCCTTTTTTTTCCTCCAAATCTTTCTCATTTCGTCTCCGATTTCTGGGTCCATGGCAAGTTTGAACCTTTGGGCTGCTTCGTCGTCGATCAACGAATCTTGGGTCGTTTTTGAATCCTCCTTGAAATTAAGGATTAGCTTCAGAGGTAAACGGTTTAGACGTGTTGCAGAGGTTAGGCGACAAGCGAAAATACTCATTGCTTTTGCCTTTTTTGGGGATTTTTGTTGATTTTTTAGTTTTGTTATTGTTCTGTGGCTGTTTTGGTATTTGTAGAGATGGAGATTTCATGTTCAACAGATGTCAGTGAAGGAGCAGATGACCAAACACGAGCTGGTTCGTTCTGCTAAAAGGTGATGGCTTTGTTCTCTGTGTAAATTGTGTTAAGCGAAAAAGTCTTTGAAATTTATCCACTCATTAGTGAGTTTTTATTCGATGACACCGAATTGCTCCATTGAATTGTGTGGTGGATTTGATTGAGCCAGTTATGATAAGAATTATGTGGTTCTGGAACAGAGAAGTTAGAACCAGAAGCCTCTTGATGTAAGACAACAACATTAGGATTTGCCTGTGGTGAGTTTCCTGTGGTTCTTCGGTTTGAGGAATTTGCTGAGGAGGCCAGAGACGGTGGATATGATTGTTGTTGCTGATTCTTCATTGGTGATTTGGGACGCAGAGATTCGATATCAGGAGTAGTCACAACGAGATGAGGTGCGTCTGGAGGCGGATTCCTTCCTCCTCCTCCTTGCCACACTTTACCCTCCTTGTCCGCAAAGTTCCTCACATAAGCCTAAATCAAACACACAATATCCAAAACCGGTCAAAACAGATCTTTACACTTTTGTCAGAGAAGTTCCTTGCATAAGTCTAAATCTCATGTAGAGTCAAGCAAACAGATGTCTGCAGAGTGAATATGAGATTTTACCTGTGATTCGAAGTTAGAGGAAGAAAGGCCTTTTCCAACGGTAAGCCAACCTGCTCGAATATTGTGATCTTCACCGAAAAGCTCAAGCCTCCGGCGACCAAGTGCAAAATGCTCTATTATCCTATACATATCTTCAGGCTTTTGAGTCGAACCTGTAGATTTATGCAATTAAGCACACCTACTTGCAATAAATAGCAAGGATCCTACTTCATTAATACTTAAGACATAGCCCTGTCATGGAATCTTATCTATTTCTCAATAAACCAGCCTACACGGTAGAGAATTAACGACAAATCCAGCAAAACAATCACATAAACTGTAACCGAGAACCAAAGGAAACTAAGGCTTTGTTCTAGAGAACCCAAAAACTCTCCTTGCTAACAATAGACCCCAAACCAGTACCAAAACAATCACCACCCTAAACACATGAAGCAACAATCTTATTTATACTCATTCAATCAAAGTTGCTGCATGTTTGATGAACTTATCAGGCCCACTTGATAAGAAACGGAAAGGTGGAAGCAGAACAGAGAAAAAAGAACAAAGATGACAAGCAAGATCCTCACAATTTAATCGCTTTATCACGAAAGCACATTTCACTAACCGTAGGGTGGCTCTTCAGCAATAATCACGTCAGTGTCGATGTTAGCATGAATTATATGTCCATCAGTGCTACGTCGTACAGTACCCTTTATCCCCATCAAGCAGTGCTCCTTTACAAAGAAAAAAATAATAAGCAAAAAGATATGCAACACAGGAATCAAACGAAGAGGCAATGGTAGACCATATTCGACCTTGGAGCGCTGAAACACAGTACGAGAATCATGTCGCAATGTTGGTGCTGCATTACTTTTGTTGGTCTTCACCCAGCAAATGTCCTCGCACCTTCTGAAACCCCACTGTGACACCCAAACCAAAAAAATATTAGATGAAGTGAATACTGTCAAGACAAACAGATCCAGAACGATAAAGGAAATGAGTAGTTGTTTGAAGCATGTACCTTTTTCAGGCATTGGCGCCCTTGCTCTAGCCCAACACCATCACCAACCCAGAGGAAAATAAAGGAGGGAGTGTCAGCTATTGCCTACAGATACATGGAAGATTTTTGATCTTTTTATAAATGGCAGTTATAAAGATGGGAATCAACCTTACCCACAAGGTCTACTCACAAAACAAAAACTATATGCTGAGTACCACATCTACGTCTACTCATGACAGATGATACTGCTACCCACTATTAAATCAAGTGGTAAGCAAAGAGTAACATCAGCTAAAAATCTTGACCCAAGAGAGAATTTGTGCCCTAAAGTCCTACGAGCAGTTAAAGAGCATAGAGAATAGTTACCTCAATCTTAAGATTGATGATGTCCTCAAATGTCCAATACTCCATACTATCAGAAACACCAGGTGCTCTATGGACATATTCCTCCCATGGTGGGTCAACAAGAATAACATCAAACTTTGTTCCAAATAACTCGGGGGATAACTCAACTTCATGCAAGTCGCCTTTTAAATACATTGGCGCAGAAGCAGAGTTAGATACAATCTCATCTTTCTTCTGTATGAGCTCCCTAAGCTTGGGGTAGTCTTCCACATTGGTAAGCTCCAACTCTCGGATGAAATTCTGGGGCCGCATTCCAGTATCCACAAAGTTTTGGGAATAGTCATTTTGCTCTCCCCTAGAAGGAGCTTTCCCAGGAGGTCCACCAGCTCGAGGAGGCACCCATCCCCCAGAATTCTTATCAGATGGCATTCCACGTCCCATTTGTCCAGAAACATTGAATGCAGACCCAGAGAAGTTAGGAGGCCCTCCTCTATCAGAACCTGGTGGATTAAAGAACATATTCGGGTTCGGTGGAGTGCCAATTGAAGGAAATCTTGGTCCTGATGGTCCAGGAGGAAGAGGCGAGAGTACAGGAGGAACAGGTAACATATTACCATCAACTCCTCGGGCCCCAGGCCAGACAAGAGTTTGGGCAAATGGAGGCATGAAAACAGGGGCAACAGGAGGGCCCGGAATTGGTGACATGCCAGGAGTAAGAGATTGAATGGGACTGGGTGGTGGCATTCCAAGGTTCGCAAATGGTGACCCCATGATAGGCAATTGAATGGCACCTTGTTGGTTTTCTCTGCCACCAGCAGGTCTTCCTTTTCCACCCCTTGAGGGTCTGTTCCCTTTAAGGCCTTGTGGAGTCTGCAGTCCTCGATTAGGCGTTTGCGCATAATTACTTCGAGCAGGTGTTGCACCTCTCTGGTTTCTTGCTTTAGCTCCTGAGTAATCAGAGCTGGCTTCACCAGCTTCATCTCTCGAGTCCTCCCCATAAGATCCAAAACCAAACGTTTCACTTCTCTGTCTACCTTCCTGGTTGTAAACCCAATCTTCGTCATTATTAGTAGGCTTTTTGGGAGGTTGCTGACCTGATTCAGTAGTACGAGGAAAGTTCAGCCCTGAATCAAGTGGTTTCGTTTGTATCTCAATCACATCATAATTCTCATTTGAAACACCGCCACTTGACAACGCTTTAACTGCCTCACCCCTGTTCCCATCTTTCCTGCCACCCGAACGACCATGTGACCTCTCTCCTTCACTCCTTTCACGTCCTTGCCTTGGAAACTCCCGTTCCCTGCCACGATCATAAAGTGAGTCCCCATCTTTCTGATCTTTATCATTACTACTAGAATGTCTTCTCTTCCAATTATCCTTTGAGCCTTCTTGATCCCTGTCCCTATCAGACCAGCCATCATCTCTTCCTCTCGATCTTTCATCTTTTCGGCTATATTTGTCCTTCTCATAGTCTGCCTCCGACTGTTCTGACTCTTGATGACGCCTTCCACTTCTGTCTGGTGTCTTAGACCTGTTAGATCGACCCACTTCTCTCACTGTCTCAGAAACATCCTTGCCACTCGTTTTCTTAAGAGGACTACTACCTCTATCATCTTCTTTCATAGCATCTGACCTTCCTCGAGACTTACTTTTCTCCTCTCTACTACTTGACTTCACACTTCTATCGGACTTTCGACCCTCACCTAATTCATTACTAACAGAAGTTTTTTCACCGGCACTATCATGCCTAGACTCAGAAAGCTTACCGCTTTTGTGATCTCCTCGTTCACTATCAGGACCAGCAGCAGCAGCAGCTTCATCCCATCTCCTCCTCTTACTCGAATCAGAAGAAGACCCATGAGTTCGATCTCGACCACCACTTTCCCTCTTATCAGAACTCTTGGAATCGCGATCGTGATACTCATCAACAGACTTATCTTCTTTGCTTTTACTCCCACTCCGAGAACTCTCAAACTCCGATGCCTTTAAACTCAATCTTCTCTTCTCACTTCTCTCCCCACCACCTTCTTGCTCTCCATCTTGATACCAAGTGCTCAATTTCTCCAACGAACTCTCCTCTTGTTTCTTCTTCATTTTGCCCTCTTTCGCTGAAAAAATTCTAAAACCCTGAAATTAGGGTTTGTACGTCACAGCGATCAAATCGACGAGACGGTTCCATTTCTCCGTAACTAAGTTCCGTTTACCAAAATAGAGATCATGATTGATTCGATAGTCTAATCTAAATCGTTTGCGCTTACAGAAAAAACTTTCAGTTCAGAGATAAAAATTACGCGAGGAAGATCGGAGAAGTTTAGGTCGGGAAAATTAGTGACACACAACGCGGCGGAGTGCGAGAACGGAAGACAAAGTCAGACTAACAAGTCATAATGGGTTGGGCCAGGGCCAAGCCCATTATGGTTTGAAATTGAATATTTTAGATTTGGGGTTACAAAAGACTTGGGTAATCATGATCAAAAATTTATAAAACAAAAATGAATACAGGATCTAACACTATAGGACAAAAGATGCACAATTGGATAAAACAAAAAAAAAAGAAAAGAGGAAACGAGTTATACGATCCAAAAACTCTACTAACAAGGATTAATGAGTACCAGACAATCTAATGAATACGTTAGAATGGAGATACTCATCAATAACAAAATATTATTTTTTATTATTTTATTATTTAATTAAATTTTAAATAATAAATATGGTTGAATTAATACAATCAAAACAGAGAAAATTTGTAAAAATATTCTAAAAGTTTTACATATTTTGAAAACTAACTGATTTTTTAAAAAGTTTAAATACTAACTTTTACAATGAAAAATAACCAATATATCCTAAATAAGTTAAACATATAAATTATTTTAAATCAAATTAAATAATTATTGGCTAATATATCTATTATACAAATAATTTAAAATAAAGACAAAATGATATCATCTCACGTAATCAATCAAAAAAATGAACATTAAATATTAAATAAAAAATCACAAATGATCCTCTAAACGACAACCAACGGTATCTCGCTCTAGCGCCGAAGTTGAATACCGTGGAGTTGCAAATGCCGTTGCTGAGACTACATGGATTCATAACCTTTTTCAAGAGCTCCACTGTCCAATTACAACAGCCACCAATATCGTCTATTGCGACAATGTAAGTGTCGTCTACTTATCTACGAATCCCATCCAACATCAACGCACAAAGCATGTTGAGATAGACATCCTCTTTGTTCGAGAACGGGTTGCTCTCGGCCAAGTTCGAGTTCTACATGTGCCTTCCTCCCATCAATACGCTGATATTTTTACCAAAGGCCTTCCCGCCTCTCTATTCAATGACTTCAAATCCAGCCTTCACGTAACAAGCTCATGACGTTTCGACTGCGGGAGGGTAATAGATTAGGAAATGATGATATATACTTTTATATATTTTAGGTAACTATTAATTAGCCTCTAACGGCTCAATTCTCCTTCATTCTGTATATAATCTTTGTCATGTAATACAACCAAGGCATCGATTGGATTATACCTAATCAAACACATACTTATGTAAAGATTAAGAATGATAAACTGAAGAAAACTTATGGATTGTTTTAACATTATATAAAGCTTGATTCAGTCGATTAATGAATAGAGATTCTGTAACTTTTTTTTGTCCAAAGCTTGTTTTAATATGTCACACATTAAGAAATAAAGAAGAAATATATGTGTCAATGATGATGACTTGTCTCCAATGAGCTTGTTCAAGTTTATATATTGAATTTTTTTTTTTTGAGAAAAATAAATTGAAATATTTATATTTATGTTCTAGTTACTTTTTTTTTCCTAATTTTTATGTTCTAGTTACTTGAATGTTCTTTTGTCATTAGAGGTTGAAAGGGAGTTGTAGTTTTCAATTGTAAAATATGAAGAAGGTCATAAAATCTGAAATATCAACCACGTAATTATGTATAGTCAAAGTAATGGTGGAACTCATGTGCAATCATGATATGCATGAGTCGTTAGTGAAATTAACTAGTGCAACAAATCTTCTTTGGGAAAATGGTCAAAAAAATCCTCAATTTTCAAATTTCGGTCATTCAAAACATCAACTATCGCATGAACAATTTAAATCCCCAACTTTTATTAACTTTTCTTTTTAATCAACAATTTTTGTTGACCGAGCCAAATTAGTCCCGCCGTTAAATGACCGTCAAACTCCGTTAACCCGTTCCGTCAAATCATTTAACGGCGTGACTAATTTGGCTCGGTCAACAAAAATTGGTGATTAAAAAAAAAAGTCAATAACAGTTGGAGATTTAAATTTTCCACGCGATAGTTGATGCTTTGAATGGCCGAAATTTAAAAGTTGATGATTTTTTTGACAAATTTCATGTTATTGTTATAAATCCCATAAATTATAGTCGCTTTTTAATAAAAAAAAAAAATATTTAGTTATAGAAGTATTTAATTGTTTTGTATAAAATATATATCTTAT
>OVAY01001873.1:0-23592 GCA_900406395.1 Kernera saxatilis | reverse complement strand
TCTTATAAACAGAGAAACTCAACATTAAACCAATTGCAAAACAAGACTAGTCATCTCAAACAAAGCCTTCAAACATGATTCAACCTCTCAAATCAGCTTAACTAGTCCTGGTTTAGCTCTCATGATCACAACAATAATAACTTATTACACACATTGATTCCACAACCTAATCCATGTGCTCTCTCCTCTTAGGCTTATCCATGATTCGAAGACGAAACAATAAGAAAAAACTAGAGATGTGTTACCTTTCACGTCGTTGTTCAGGGGTTAATCCATCGTTCTTAGGTTGCTTAGGCTTGTGATTACCTCTTGCTTGAGCTCTTTCACGATCACGCTCTCTCTGGTTTCCGCGTTTGCTTCAATTAAAGCCAAACAAATATCACACGGAAACAAATACTAAAAATTCTCCAACTTTTTTCTTCATTCAATCCGTTTCATTTTCAAGAAACATAAGCAATTAGTGTAACGAATCAAAATATGAACAGATCAAGAAAGGATATGTGCCATTGTTGGTGATGAACCAGACACAGAGACAGAACCAGACACAGAGACAGAACCAGACAAAGACAAAGATTTCCCTGGAAACAAATACGACAAGAAGAAAAAACCCAACCAAAAGGAAGAAGAAAGCAAATCAATTGACCATGGAAGATTAGATCTATAAGCATAATAACGAAAACGATTCTAACATTGAAAAAAAAAAAAAAAAAAACACTTGAAGAAAATTTTACCTGAAAAAGTTGAGAAAATTGGTAACGAGAATGTGAGGAGATACGAAGGAAAAATGGAGAGGATTGTGATGGATTTTATAGATGAAGAAGATGAAGATGATACAGTGGCAATTTGTTGAAGAAAGGTTAGCTATGGAAGAGTCGAGAAGCTGCGGAGATTCCTTTTTTATTTTTAATTGTTTTTTTTTGGTCAAGCGGATAATTGAATTAAATAATAACCTAATCAAACCGATGAACAATCAATTTTATCACTCAAATTATCCAACGGTTAAGCTTTGGTTTATTGAATTCAAATTAAACACGGACTTAGGGTTTAACAAACCGGATTCAATTTGACATCCGAAACTGAAATCAATGGACTGATGTTTAATTTTTCTTAAGTTCGTTTTGAGGATTTTGAAAATAGCCGTTTATCTTCTAAAAATTCTTGTTTTTTCTCTCTAGATTTTTCATAGAGAGAAAAAACATCATTTTTACTTCTTTTCGTTTTTCTGATTGGTCGGATAATAAGTTCCACCATATCTGGTTTTCTGTGTTATAATTCTTCCGTTAATCAAATTTTTATTTTTTTTTATGAGATTTTTCTCTTGTTCGTTCTATAATTTAAAAGATCATGGTTTTGATTTCGTTGATCGGATCTTCTTGCAATCCATTTCGTTACGGAATAAATATTCATTCTAAATTATAAAGTGAAGTCTTCCATATATAAATTTTCGATTAGTCTATTCTTTGTACATTTGCTATCTACACATTTCTCTCTCTCTACTTGAATTTTTTTTTTTAGGATTCTTTTGTAAATGCCTTAGATTTTAGGTCGTTGCCAAGCAATTTGGTCAACGACTGAAAGTTTTATCCTATTCTTGACTACGTAACCAAGCAATATCGTCCGTTTATGGTGCAACTTATTCATGCATCTAGCACAAAATTACATATTTTAAAGAGCGATGTGTTAGTCTCCAAACTTATCTAAGCCAAATGATGATTCTGGACCTGAAGTAGAACAAAGCTTGAACATTAATGAACCTAAATCAAACCAATGAACATTAGTCTAGTTAACGATAAAACGAATACACTTGGGTTTATAGAATTCGAATTAAACCAGAATTTGATGCACATGTCTATTCAAACCAGCATAAATTATGTCTATATTTCAACTAAAAATCATAAGTATTATCGTGACAATACGAACATAATTACCTTCCATACGTAGCACAACCATTTATCATTCCAAACACTTTGCTGTTTGTTGGCATCAACACCTAGAGGTTTCAAATTATTTACATTAGCATAAGAAATCACATCCAAAAATAACCGATTCTACATGCTACGTACACATTTTATTGCATACCATGAGACTTAACTACTTTAGAAAAAAAAATCTTCGAGAACATTTCACCATCACATCATCATCATTGTGGACTTCGAACATCATCATTGGTGGACTTCAAAAATACAAATGTAGTGCAAATTACGATTTAAATATTTTTTTTTCCATTTCTCTTTCTTATCTTGAATCAATTTCAAGTATCTCCTACGACATAGTATTTTTTTGTTTCATTTTTCTTAACAATAAATGAACTTATTTTTATTTTAATATCATAGTTAAGATGTGAAGTGGTTTTCATGAAGAAAATCAGAAAATATAAGATATTATAAAGTTTTGCTAATAGTATAATTATATCTAAAAGTATTTACTTTGCAGAAAATAATTCAAAAGTTAACTAATTTTGTAAAGTCCATTATAATATATTATTCTTTATTTTAAATTGGTAAAACATACAATATGTTCTTTCTCAAAAAAAACACATACAATATGTATTCAAGAGATCAATTTTAAGAATGTACGACTCCAATATATTTGGGAAGTCTAGAATACATACCGATGGTTTGACTGTTTCAAACACAAATTTTATTTTATTTTTATTTCGGTTAAAAATATTATCTTAAATAAAGAATTACCTTTTTCAGGCTGTGATAATATAATAAATAATAAAACATGTTTACCAACATTTTTTTTTTTGATAACTTAGGGTAAATCTCAGGTCTACGGAGGAGTCTAGACTAATTTCTGAGGGAGGTGCAGCCCACGGATAGACTGTTTACCAAAATTACAGTCAAAGTTTATGTTATGGAAAACTCATTACCTAATATGGAATATATATATATATATAGACAAACATAATCTTCTTAGTAAAACAAAAAAATATCAAAAGACTAAAGGTAAATCGAGTTATAAAATATATATGTTCAATTTCATAGGAAATGTTAGGCTTTTCTATTGCAGAAGACAACATTTTTTTATCAAACAGTAAAATAATGGGCATTCCCACAAATATATTTTACAATACAAAATAATAATTTTTGCTATTCTGTGTATTATTATTATTCATGTCCCTATTATATATACAAGAATTTCTTCAATAATGATTTTGAATCTTACTTTCTATACGTTTTGTTTTTTAGGGATATTCAGACAAAGGGTTGTTGCATCCTCTAGAGACATAAGTAATGGCAACCAAAAAAATTTCATCGTTTATATTACCTTTGTTGATGGTATTTGCTCTCATCTTTGTGCCCATAATTTCAGGTAACAGATATTTTTTTCTAATTGTTATATTGTCCAAAATGCCAAAAAAATCATAATTCTCTTTACGAAATTCTCTTAAATTTTTTTTGAGATATCTTTAACTTCTTGTCAAAATTCACTAGACACAAAAAGTTGTGTTTGTATTTCAATTTACATATTGAAATATTAAGTTGATTATTTTTGTACTTAAATATTGTTAATCTTTGTGAACCAAATAGGCCAAGCACCTTTACCTAATGCAACATGTCGTCTATGGGGGTTATGTAAAGGCGCAAAGGAATGCATTAAAACATGCTCAACCAAGGGTGGACAAAAGACAGGAACTTGTTTAACTGCCTTTGATCAATATTTTTGTTGCTGCTGGGATTAATTCATAATTCAACATGTAATCTCATCAATTATATGAATAAAAGTGTGTTTGTGACAAAAATAAACATTAATTCAATTATAATAGATTTACATGATCTCCTCCAAAGTGTCGCAATGATCAAATTGTCTACTCACAACCTAATGAATACAAAGAAAAATCACAAGAGGAGATCAAAATAAAATCTTAAGAAGATAATAATTGCAAAATGTACGAATCTTCATGAAACACCTGACAAATTTTCTTTTCTTTTTATTTTTTTATTTTTTTTTTGTTTTTGTTTTTATCAACAGTTATAAATTAAATAACTGTTCAAAAATCCAAATTGGTAAACTATCCGTCTTGTAATTTAAATTGCGCTGAATAAAAAAACAGAGAAGAACAAATTATTATCACCAATTCATGAATTCATCTATATGTGTTGAGAAAGCACGCCAGTCCACCAGACTATACATTATTATCACCAATTCCAAACACTCTCTTGCGAAATTATTGTTGTCTTATCCTGTGCGATCATGCTAATCAAATTTATTTTTCTAATTCTAAATATAGTGTACTGCACCCCATAATTGATCATTCTACGTCGTCGTGAAAACAAAAAAATAGTCCAAATGTGATATATATCTGTCTTCTTTTAGGAGCAATTTATGTAGCATTGATATCATGTGAAATCCGAAGTCAAAGAAGAAAGTATGGAAATATCTTGTTCCAAAATATATTTTTTTGACTTGTGCCACCTTCCAAATTAAAGTTTCATTCTCCATTATATTCTATTAAGAATATGCAAGTGGAAGTGTAGTTGCAATGAACAAGAGATTAAGAAATCTTACAAGTAAAAACAAGAGTTTCAGTGACGGAAGACATAATGAAATTGTTGCCATAAACAAAAGTAGCTAGGGTTAAGAAATATTCTCCAATTGTATTAAAAAAAAAAAATATTCTCCAATTGTGGAAATTGGATTGCAATCTTCTCCCTTGCCTTACAAGTCCTCAAGAACAAAATGTAGGGTTTAGTTTTTAGGATTTAGGGTTTAGTTTCAAGGATTTATGGTTTAGTTTAAAATTTGTAATATTTTTGAAAAATAAAATAAATGATGGTATTTTTGGAAAAAAAAATTATTGTGGTATTTTTGAAGAGAAAACTTAAAAATGTGATATTTTTGAGAATTGATTAAATAAAAAATATTAAATTCATATTTTTTTAACGATTTCCATAAAAAAAAAATATATCATTTATTTTTATTTCTCAAATAAGTTAACATCGTGCCTCCGTAAGAATCCATCATATGTTTGGTAAATTTAATTGTAGTTAACATAATAATTTTAACTAAATTATTTTTAGATATTTAATATTTTTTATTATAATTTTCATATAAATCATAATATTAAATTTAATAAAAATTATTAATAATTGTTTATTTTCGTATGTGGCGCGGGATACCGTCTACTATATATAGTATATCTTCTTTAGCTTATTTATCATAGTAGGGGTAGTTAAATTATGAGTAAATTAGCTAAATATATCCAACATAGATTTTTATTAGGTATATGTACACGCCATTTTTTTAATTTGTTGTAATGTAAGTCTTGTTTGGATGATTACGGTTTACCCTTCGAAGAACTGTATCTTATTATAGATTCTAGGGTTGACTGTCTAAACCTACCCAAACTTAATCAATCCAACTTATTTTCCCCCCAAACTCTTAACCTCATTATTAAGCCTCCAAATTAATGTTTTTAAATTTTTAACTACCCAAACTATCATATATCAAACTAATTCCACATCTTTATTTAAAAACACAAAATCGAGTTTTATAATTCCGAAATAGCGTTTATGAACATCAATTAACCAAAACATGACCCGATTGCAACCATTACTCGACCCGAGGTTTTGAATTTGAAATTGAAACAAGGAGGATTTGTGTAGATGATAAATCACAGATTTTTTGGGCTTCAAAACTGAAATTTTAAGAATCACTCCTTTAAACATTACCTTCTTCTTCCTTATCCTAATTTTATAATTAGCCTCAAAACTTAGAAAGATCCTTCATTTGAAAATTAGAAGTCAGATTCTCATTTCTCACACAAGGTTCATCTATTCAACTTATACAAGACTTTTAAGGATCATCCATGGCCTCCATTAGAGTAAATCCTTGTTACTATCTCACACATCTGAAACTCTTAATTGAAAATCACCAATTCAAAACTAGTTCTTTCTAATGTAAATCACAAGCGGGGATCTTTAAGCTCACACATAATCGAATAATCTTCTTCCTCTTTCCTCTTCCTCCATGTGCTTGCTCCTCTTCAGCTCCAAGATCGATGATTCTGACACATAAGTAAATGTTTCCTCCAGCGAAATTCGATGATTCTGTCCCGGTCTTTTCATGCGTGGAAGAATTCAGATTCTCGATATTTCTCCGTCTTGAACTCAAAATCAGCAGAATTCGAAGAGGGATTAAGCTTTTGAGCCTTGTTTGCAACATTATCATGGTCTTGGCAATAGAGATCTGATTTATGCTTCACTGAAAATGAGGACTTCGGTAGGTTTTTAATGTCCACCATGGATGAATTTGTCTTCTTCGCGCTACAGAGAATTACGGTGGGTTCGAGGACGATTCATAGTTAGGACTTTGAGCAAACTGAAGCAATCACCTTTGAGGAAATCCTCTCTTATTTTGTGGGATCAGATTTTTTACTTTATCGGCTCGGCTTATGAAACGCCATTTCAGATAATTGATGTTCACAAACGCGATTTCAGAACTATTAAACTCGATTTTGTGTTTTGAATTATAGATGTGTAATTAGTTTGATACATGATAGTTTGGGTGGTTAAAATTTTTAAAATATTAGTTTGGGGGGTGTAATAATGAGGTTAAGAGTTTGGAGGAAAATAAGTTGGGTTGATTAAGTTCGGGGGATCTAGGCAGTCAACCCTAGATTCTATAATCTGAAAAAATATCCTAATAATATTACAATGGATATATCTGACACAAATCTCGTTTTCTCCAAAATATCTATATCTCTCTCATGGTTATCTCTGCTTTCCTCTTCCTTCATCTTCTACAAACCAACATTTTTGTTTTGGAGCTATCATTTTCTCTCCATTGTTTTTTCACCATGATTACGACGGCACGGACGATGGCACGATGACGACACCAGCAACAACAACACTGACACTAACGATGGCACGACGACAATAACGACAACACCGACACTAACAATGGCACGACGACGACACACTGACATCGACGATGGCAGGACGAAGATACAACGACACCGACAATGATACAACGGCACCGACAATGGCACGACGACGACACCGGCAACGACAACACCGGAAACGACAACACCGACACCGATGAGGAAGGCACCGATAACGATAGCACGATGATGACACTGACGATGATGAAACCGACGACGATGACGGTGTTGCTGGCGATGATTCATTGTGAGAACAAATCATCTATAACTCACTGAGTTGAACTCAGTGAGTTCGATTCACGATTCGGTGGAAATGTGTTAATATGATAGTTTGAATGGTAACGTATATTAAATATGTTAACTTGTATATAATTTATATATCGCAGTAAAACAATATATAACTTCCAAAGTATGATTTATTGCGTTAACTAGAATGTTAGATGTAAATTCATACCGCATTAACAAATTATATGTTTTTGTAACATGTTAAAATAATTATTATATCATATAAACATGTAGAAATATACTCTAAATTTATAATTACATGGTAACTTTATGATTACGTGTTAAATTTGAGATTAATACATATGTGTGCGTGAGAGGGACATACTATCACGAGTCATATTTCGTTGTAGGATATTAAATTACCATGTCAATAATGTTTTTAACGTAACGATTCATTATGAGAGCAATTCATCTATAACTTACCGAGTTCGATTCACATTGATTAGTAATGATTTAGTGAATTAGATATGTTAACTTGTATATAATTTATATATCACAGTAAAACAATATAACTTGCTAAGTATAATTTATCGGGTTAACTAGAAAGTTACATGAAAATTCATATCGTGTTAACAAATTATATATTTTTGTAACATGTTAAAATAATTATTATATCATATAAATACTAAGTTTATAATTACGGAAACATGTTAAATTTGAGATTAATGCATACGTATGCGTGAGAGAGATAGACTATCACGAGTAATATTTCGTTGTATCATATTAAGTTACCACACTAATAATGTTTTTGACATAATGTGTTAACATTTTTCTTACAATAAACTTTACATGTTAATTATTTATTTAACAGGATACCTAATATAATTTCGTATAATTTAATATTTTATTTTCTTCTTCGTCATCTTCTTACCCGCTTCTCGTCTTCTTCGTTAATAATGACTAAGTAACATAATTTCACTGAAACCAGAGTTTCAGTTTTGTTCTTCTCGACAATTTTGTTCCCAAACATGGATCTACTTTAACAAAAAGATATCATCAACCATAAAATATGGAGATTTGATATAGACTGAAACGGAAGGAAAAGTTGTACAGCTAGCGCTTTTTTTTCAAGGGCATCTACATATCCGAACTCCAACCACCATTTACACCGATCCGCCATCTAGATCTAAGTGTGTCTTCTCCTATCCTTCCAGCATAGAGAAACAGAGACGAGATCTATGAAGAAAGATGAAATCAAAAATAAAATGTTGGAAAGATCGATGCCGATGTTACAGAAACCACTGACCACTGATCTCCATAGATGGCTGAAAAGAGGCAGCTATTGCAAACTTGAGGTAATAGAGAGAGCATCGTTTTTTTTGTCCGTCAATATCTTTTTCCTATTATCTTATATAATTTTTATTTTATTCATAATATAAATGCTCATATATTTATTAAAAATTGTTTAAGTAAATATTTAATAATAATGTATGCAGTCTCACAAAATTTAGTGGTGATATAATATAACCCTCTCTTTCTCTCTTCATGTGCACATTTGCAAGGGTAATTTGGTATTGATTTTTTGTACAGTATGATTACTTTTTGGAGTGGTTAGATAGCTAATTAGAATTTGTTTTAGATATATACATTGCAAATACTCTTAAATTATTGACTAAATGATGGTTTTTATTTAATTATATACCATAAAATACTAGTGAAAAATGCTTTGATAATTTTGACTGATTGTTAGGTATTTATTTAACTATTTACCGTAAATACTAATATTTTAAACTGGGATTTGAGTGTGCTTGCTGTTTACGGTCTGCTATATATCCTTTTCTAATTAGCTTAATATCCTTTTCTAACTGAAAATTGATACTCGGGACGTTCCTACAGATATTCCCATGAAATCTCCTCTATCAACTTTCAAAGTATAGACGCAGCATATATTTATAATAAGCTTAATATCTTATTAGTTAAGTACCGAACAACTACGAGTTTGTTAATCATATCCACGTTGTACGATCCATGAAACTAGAATGGAATGGATGGCGAAACTAAAAATGTACAGGAAGTTACAACTAAAAGTGTATAATAGACGTGTGGAAGTGAGTCCACAACTGATGGATTGCTTATCCATTATGAACGATACAGGGAGATGGTGACAGATGGATTAAAAACTGCATGACATTGTTTCAAGTAATTATGTCCCGAGTAATTCTAATTTTTTATTCCTAGCCATTGTGTGCTATCCATGAAACTGGAATCGTGTGGATGTTATCTTGTTACCTTAAAATATATGCATCTTGACAATGTTATCCTATTCTTTTTTTTTTGTCCATATTTTTCTTGTCCACAAGGTATTGTTCAAATGATTTGAAAATATAATAAAATTAATGTTAAAATATAGAAAAAAACAAATCATAATTGAAAATGTATAAAAAATATATTTTTTCACTAAAAAATGTAAAAATATAAAACAAATAAGGTAGGGATGATAATTAATGAAAAAAAAAATTAGCCCTTAGATGTCAAATGTTTTATTAGAATCAACGGCCGATTAAAAGCTAAATCTAAACCAAAAAAAAATTTCTGAACCCTTAAAAATTATTTTTGGTATTTGCGTTATTTTTATAAAATCATTTCGCAAATATATATATGATACTTTAATCAATTAAACTAGTAATTTTGTATCAATTTGATACACCTTTTTGTAGAGGTCGATAAACCTTATGATGGAGCAACTAGATATACGTACGAAGCATATCGTCATGGACAAAGAGCCCAAAAGAGGACAAGGTCCACTTATAAAATTAATCCAGGCCCAATACTAAGAGCGAGCGAGCGGGTGTCGCATTCGCATAGTTGCATTGAAACAGAAATTGAAAGGAAATTGCAAGATGAAATTCTCAAAGAAATTGTTTGGTCTTAGATTTAAACGTGTTAAATTTTTCTTCTTTTGTTTGTGTGTGTTGAAAATGCATACTTGACTCTTGAAATGTATATGTATCAAATCTTCTTTGAATTTTTCTTCACATTCTTATTGGTCTTAGCAAAAAAAAAAAAAATCTTCTTTGAATTGGTCCAACGTAATTTAATTTATTTGATATTTTGTGGAGAACAAAGTCCACGTTCTAAGTTCAAATGAGCTAAAATTAAACAGAAAAAAGCTTCTGTAATTGAAATGAAAATCCAAAAAACTTGAATAAGTTTGGTTTGAAGTAGGAACGGACAAAATATATCAAGACCTCCCCATATAAAGTTATGGGTAATTCTCAAAATTACCACACTTTTAGTTTTTTTTTCTTCAAATAACACTAGTTTTTTTTTTCCAAAAATATCATCATTAGTTTTAATTTCAACAAATATCACATAAACTAAAACTAAATCCTAAACCCTCAAAACTAAACATTAAACCCTAGACCTTAAATACTAAATGTAAACAAACAAAAATTCTGAAGCTTTAAAAGTTGTTTTTGATATTTTCTAAAAAAATGAGTAATGGTTATTTTTGGGAAAAAAACTTCAAAAATGTGATATTTTCATGTATTCTTCTAATATCATCCTACTTTTTTCAATATATAAAACCTGAATAAGTACATGTCAACCCAAATTCTTTTGTTAGAATTTAATTTCCCTTCTGTCTGAAACCAAAAAAAAAAACAAAAAATACCGACCCAGCCTGCATAGCCACAGTTCATGTCTATCTCTATATATATACACACTAATTTACATGATGAAAAAATCAAGATTTTAGACCAACCAGAAAAACCAGAAAAAAAAAAACAAAGATGTATAAATTAGCCCTAAGTTGGTTAATAACTTTGATTTATCTCTTGTTCCTTGTATCATCAAACAGAGCTTTTCCCCAAGTACAATACCAATCCCCAAAGACAGGTAAGTTTAGAATTCTAAACAAACTCGTTTGTAGAGGATATTACTGTTAATATCCAATTTTTTTTGAGCTGAAGTAATTTTTCTCTGTTGGTGAAAACGAAATAGGAGAAGAGGTTTCTAATAAAAGGTTGATCAAAGGGAACAAGGTTGTAGTAAGACCCAGCCGTTCAGCACCTGCAGGTGGAGGAGAACGCTAAATACAAGACACAAACATTAACGTCAATGACCGTCTTTCAAACATGTGCAAGAGCCTTGATTCAAAAATTTAAAAAAAAAATGAAATTTAAAAAATTTCAAATATGTATATAAGTTATGGTCTATATTATTTTTTTTATAAAAATATGTTGTTACATTAAAATATATCTTTAATAAAATTTCATATATAAGCAATTTTACTATTGTAAAATTTTGTGTGGAAAAATATACAGGAATTGGATTCAAACGGTTTCCTCGTAGTATATGTAGTTGAAGGTTAGAACGAGTTTTAGTTTTTGTTATTCTAAGATGACTTAAAATCAGATATATGTATTGTAATGGGGCTCTTCTCAAGCGAACAGGAGGTACGGTACATGTTAGGGTTAGAAGTAAATTACCTATTCCTATTCCTACTTGTACCGGGTTTTAGGGCTATATATAAAGGATTATAAGGGTTTGTAAGATCATTCATACACACGATTAATACAAGAAACTCTAGACAAAAGAGTATTCGCCTCAATACATTTTTTCTCTTGTTTTCGCTTTACGTTTTTCATCTAGTTGTTCATCCACGATTATCACAACAGTTTTGATTTGAAAATGTACCTTCAAACTGGATTAGGGATTTGTTGTGTCAGTTTTTCTTACTGATGAAAGGAGGAAACGATGGTTTCTGATGGCCTAAGTTCTTACGTTAGAGCACTAAAGAGGATAATCAATTCCATAAAAGTTTTAAGGGTGACGTCAGCAAAGGTGATTTTTAGGGCGATTAGGGTTTTGGAAGATTTTGCTTCACGCAATGGATTCCGGTGGCTCCGCCGCCGGTATCTCGCTATCTCCGACTACTGATTCGATAGTGCCGATTCCAACACAAGTCAAGGTTACTGCTCCCAAGCCATCAGGGGTCAATATTGTTTAGAATCGTTCAACCCTAAGTAAAGTCGACTTTGATATAGCAAAGGAAGATGAGTCGGGTAAAGTGGTAGTTCCAAACGTTGTGCTTGAGGATGCTCCCTTATGGGGTGATTTCATTGTTGGTCGATTTCTATCCTCAGCGCCACATGTAGCGAAGATTCATGTAATTGTTAACAAGATATGGCCCCTTGGGGACAAAACTGTTCGAATTGATGCATTTGTTGTCGACGACAAATCCATAAAGTTTAGAATAAGAGATGCAGTCAGGGCGAGGGTTCTCCGTAGAGGTATGTGGAATATTGCTGATGTTCCCATGGTAGTGTCGAAGTGGAGTCCTATCATTGAGGAATCGCAGCCGGAGATCTCAACAATTCCGATGTGGGTGACGATTACAAACGTCCCACACAAACTCTTCTCTTGGAAAGGATTGGGTTTCTCGCGAGTGCGGTTGGTGAGCCAAAGAGACTCCATCCAGACACTGTGTTGTGTAAGAATTTTGAGGAAGCTAAAGTGTTTGTTGAAGCAGATTTGTCAAAAGAACTTCCAAAGACATTTAAGCTCAATTTGCAGAATGAAGAGGTGGAAATAAACTTCGCTTATCCCTGGTTACCTCCGAGATGCACAACATGCAAGAAGTGGGGCCATATGTCGGATGTTTGTGTAGCAAATGCTAGGAAAATACTCAAACGCCAAAGCTCTAACAAAGGCTCGGCTGTAGTAGAGAAAGTGATTGTAAACGAAGTGATCATAGAGAGCACTGCTGAGAGTACTGGAAATGAGAAGATAATAGAGGACTTTGTGGTTGAGAAGGATGTAGAGAGGCCAGAAACTGCTGACGATATTGTAACAGAAGTAGAGGAAACGCTTGATACGGAGGAAGGGAAAAGTGTGGTATCAGCAACGGAGGAGAGTTGGGAACAAGTTTCCCCTTCAAAAATTAGTCGACATTCGGAAAAACAGCTGGCGAGTGCTGAAGAAACTGGTCTTATATCCCCTTCAAGATACTCGGTTTTGTTAAAGGAAGATGGTGGAGAAGGGGAACAAAATTTAGGAGTAGAGGATGGGGAAAAGGAAGAAGGCGAGATTGACTTATTAGCTCATCGGCAAGAGGTTGGCACAAGGCCATCTCTTCCGAGAACTTCCAAGTCGTCACATAAGTTTGTTCCAAATCTTTCGACTCAGAGCAAGAAGGACATGTTTCCTAGTGCTGTGAGTAAAAAAGGACGGAAAAACAAATCTCAATAAATGTCGGGGTTCTTTTGGAATGTGTGTGGATTCAACAAAACAAATAAACATTCCATTGTTAGAGATTGGGTAAACGGAAAAGATTTTCAATTTGGGTGCTTGTTGGAGGCGAGAGTAAAGGAGAATAGAGCTCAATCAATAGTTTCTTCGGTGTTTCAAAATTGGTCTTTTCTTTCCAACTATGAGTTTAATAGACTGGGGAGAATTTGGGTGGTATGGAAACATAGGGTTCGGGTAACGCCGATTCTCAAAACCAGTCAACTGATAACTTGTTCGATTCTATTGAAGGGGCACACAGAAGAGTTCTTTTGTTCCTTTATATATGCATCGAATTTCGAAGAAGATAGACGGATATTGTGGGAGGATCTGCGTACTCATCATGACGCGCAGTGTTTTCGAAACAAAAATTGGTTATTGTTTGGAGATTTCAATGAGATACTAGCAGGGGAGGAACACTCAAGATATGACGTCTCCCCGACTATTTCTCGAGGTACAAGAGATTTCCAGGATCTTGTACGCTATGGTTCTTTGGTGGACTTAAATGCGCATGGACCGTTATTTACATGGTGCAACAAACAGAGTGATGGCCTGATTTGTAAGAAACTGGATAGGGTGTTGATAAGTGAAGGGTGGATGCAGGTTTTTCCAAGATCTTATTGTGTATTTGAAGCTGGGGGATGCTCAGATCACTCACGATGCCGAATTATGTTCGATGCTGAAGAACCTCGCGCGAAAAAACCATTCAAATTTGTAAATGTGGTGGCATCGCTTCCTACTTTCTTACCAATGATGGAGAGATATTGGTCTGAAACAGAAAAGCTCCATCATTCTACCACTGCGATGTATCGTTTTAAGAAGAAACTGAAAATGCTGAAGCCTTTGATTCTCGAGTTAAGCAGAGAACAGCTTGGTAACTTGGGCCGGAAAGTGAACGATTCGTTTGAGCTGCTCTGTACCAAACAAAAAGCAAACCTGGATAATCCAACCGTTTATCACATGTTGGAGGAAGCAGAAGCATTTGAGCATTGGACTCGGATTGCTGAACTAGAGGAAGGGTTTGCTAAACAACGCTCGAAGCTGCATTGGCTTCATGTAGGTGACAAAAATAATAAAGCTTTTCATCGAGCCATAAAGACCAGAGAGGCAAAGAACACAATACGGGAAATTCAGGGTCCAAATGGAGAGTGCTCTACAAAAATCAAAGACATAAAGTCTGAGGCCGTGCGTTATTTCAAAGATTTTTTTAACTTTTGAACCAGACGATTACGAGGGCATATCCACAGAGAGATTGGAGGATTTATTAGATTTTCGGTGCTCCGATTTGGAAAGAAATTGTCTGATTAAGGAGGTTACAAAGGAGGAAGTGAGGTTGGTTCTGTTTCGTATGGCTAGTGATAAATCTCCGGGTCCTGACGGGTACACCACATATTTTTATAAAGCAGCGTGGCAAATAATTGGAAAAGATTTTACGGTGGCAGTTCAATCTTTTTTTGTTAAGGGGTTCTTGCCAAAGGGGATTAATTCGACTATTATTGCGCTTATACTAAAGAAGGATACATCCACAGTGATGAAAGACTATAGACCGATCTCGTGCTGCAATGTCATCTATAAAGTCATCTCAAAAATCATCGCCAACCGACTAAAAATGGTTCTTCCAAACTTCATAGTCCCGAACCAGTCAACTTTTGTGAACTGGTTAAGGAGTATCACAATGTCAAACTCTCGGGTACTTTCACAATGTCAAACTCTCGCCTCGATGCGCTTTAAAGATTGATATCTCCAAAGCTTTTGATTCTGTGGAGTGGAGTTTTTTACAGAATGTTCTTACGGTTTTGAGGATACCGGAGAAGTTTATACACTGGATCATGCTCTGTATCACCACTGCTTCTTTTTCAGTTCAGATCAATGGAGAATTAGTCGGGTACTTTCAAAGTAAGCAGGGACTTCGTCAGGGTTGTTCTCTATCGCCTTACCTCTTCGTTATGAGTATGAATGTCCTATAAAAGCTACTAGACAAAGCGGAGGCTGCGGGGAAGTTTGGTTTTCACCCGAGGTGTAAGAATCTGAAACTTACCCACTTGTGTTTTGCAGATGATCTTCTGGTCTTTACAAATTCGAAGTTGAGATCAATAGAAGGAATTGTTGAAGTTTTTGATGATTTCGCGAAAAGCTCGGGTTTGAAAATAAGCATGGACAAATCGACCTTGTATTATGGGGAAATGCCGAATTTGGAGAGACCTCTAATCCAAGTCCAGTACCCGTTTAAGTTGGGTTCCTTGCCGGTGCGCTATCTTGGTCTGCCTCTCTTAACGAAATGAATGTCAAAGTCGGATTATGCGCCTCTTTTGGAGAAAATCAGGGCAAAGATAGGTTCGTGGACTACTCGCTTTCTTTCTTATGCAGGGAGGCTACAACTTATAAGCTCAGTCATAGCTAGTCTCATTAATTTCTGGCTCTCTACGTTCCGGTTGCCTAAGAGGTGTGTGGAGGAGCTCGAGAGTCTATTCTCGGCTTTTCTCTGGTCAGGGCCAGCACTTAGCTCTAGGAAAGCAAAGATGTCATGGGCTGATATATGCAAACCAAAGGATGAGGGTGGTCTCGGGATTAGATCGCTAAGTGAAGTGAATGAATTGTGTTGTATGAAGCTCATTTGGAGATTACATTCAGCTAAGAACACGCTCTGGGTGAAATGGACAAATAGTTATCTTCTTAGGAATAAATCTTTTTGGTCTGTGCGGGAGACGCAATCGAGGGGATCCTGGATGTGGCAAAAGTTACTGAAATTCAGGCCGATTGCAAGAGAGTTCTATCGAGTGGAAGTTCGTAGTGGGGATTCCACTTCTTTTTGGCATGATAACTGGTGTTCGTTGGGTATATTGTGGAACCGAGTGGGGGTGAGAGGAGTTATTGATCTTGGAATATCGGCAAATGCTTTGGTCTCCTCTGTTTTTGATTTTCACAGACGTCGACGACATCAGGTCGAGTTATTGAATCAAGTCGAAGAGGAAATTCATGAGGGATGAAATCGAAGGTTGGTAGGGGAAGAGGATAGATCCTTATGGCGATGGAAGAATGGGAAGTTCAAAGAGAGATTCTCCTCAGCAGAAACATGGATGCAGATCCGAGTAGAGACCGGGAAGGTGCCTTGGTCTAAAGGTATCTGGTGCATTCATAAGACTCTGAAGTTTGCTTTCATTACATGGCTCGCAATTAATAACCGTTTAACCACGGGAGATAAGATGAGACTCTGGCATACATGGATTTCGGCTGTATGTAGTTTGTGTGTCAATCACTATGAAACACGAAGCCATTTGTTCTTCACTTGTGATTACTCCAGAGCGATTTGGATGAGGCTTGTGAAAGGTATCCTTCGACAGGACTTCACGTTTGACTGGGGATCTGTTATGCATCTAGTTTCTGATCCACCTTTGCCACATATTGAGGCATTCCTTCTTCGGTACGCTTTCCAAACATCAATCTCTCACATCTGGAAGGAAAGAAATGGGCGACGACATGGGGAAAGAAGCACTTCAGTGGATCGCCTTACCATGATAATCGACAAGACCATTCGCAATCAGATAAGTACAATCCAGACAAGGGATTCTCGTTTCGAAAAAGCCATGGTAACATGGTTTGCTTCTCGTGTCTAGCTTTATATTTCATTTTTTCGTTTCAATTTTCTCTATAAACCGTAACACGTTGATGTAAAAACGTTTTTTTTTTGTGAATATAATTTAACATTCCATTCAAAAAAAAAAAAGATAATCAATTCACTTTCAAAAAAAAAAAAAAGAAGAGGATAATCAATTAAATTAAATAACACAATTATGTTGTAAGGAAATTGATTTTGTCGTTACAAAATTCAGTTTATTTTCAAGAATATTGTATACCATTTTCAATACAAAGAATCATAATTTTAAACAGTTTCAAAGTTTCAATTGTGTTGTAAGGAAATAACACAAATTGTGTTTGCAATCGTAGAAATTTTTTTAGAGACTATTATTTAAGATTATAGTAGCAAATACGATCGTATAACCAATTTAAAACTTGTGGAGTGTGGTAATATAATGTAAGTTGATATGTCTTAAGTGGTGATTCACGGAAAATATATCATAAAATTATAATTTGATTATTACAATAGTGAAACAAAAAAAATTAGATGCACCTATAATTAAAATTTGAAAGTTATTGCGTTTTTTAAATGTTTTAATGACTCTCAGATTAGAAGAAGAAGAAGAGCAAAACCTGATCAAGCATGTCCTTGTAAAGGGAGATTTAACATAGAATCACACATGAATCGTTATATTACAAACACATAGTAGGTACAACCACGAATGAGGTTTTGCATGATCTTTAGGATATAGATTTTAAAATAAGAAGTGGAATTTATACAAAAGGAAAAGATTTTTATTAAAAACACTCAAAGACTCAAAGAGAAACTCTTACAACTCAATAACACTCAATATTACTCACTTAGCTTGGTTCTAACACTTCACCAAACATTCGTATTTATAATACAAAGTCTAAAAAATATTCTCTAACATATTCCTTTAGATATTTCTCACACTTATTTTACAACCACACTTTTATTCAACTCACTCATAACCATATATTTACCATCACAACTTTATTCACACACTTCTTTATTATTTTATTAATATACCTTGCACTCGCTTCACTCCATCGTCAAAAATCGTAAACTTATCAATTTCATAAACAGCATCTATTTCCCTTAACACTTACTGGGCCTTATGGGCTTCTACTAAGGCCCAATAACAACTAATCTATCGTCAACGTCTAACTTTTTTATTTTATTTTTTTAAATCGTAAAACGTCTGGTTGCGGAAAATAACCAAATAATAAGATTCAATAAGCATTAAATAAAACATAAACGACATTAATCTTTTAAAGACAAACACAAACACTTAAATTAATAACACTAAACAAACGGAAATACCAGAGTTTACATCTAAACCAAAGATGCAAACGCAAAACAAAAAAAACTAAAACGAACACAAACAAACATACCACCAAACTTCAGATATGTTTCGGTGTCAAGATCGCCGCAAACTTATTTAAAAATTATTAAAAAACGAAAACACAAACTAAATATGTTGCCAAGGTCGTCTCATAAGAAACCTTAAGCAAACATCACACAACAATTATGAATAAAATAGTTGAACTCAACACCATTACAAGAGTGATTTAATTCCCCCCAAAGTTGCTCTTCCACGTTTGGAAAAGGTCGGCATGTGTAAACCGACATTGTCATTTGCCAAGTTTGAGAAAACAGAGCTCCAATCACCAAAAGCCTATCTCCAACCAAATTAAACGCAACTCTCCAGTCTAAGTCGTAATTTGCTTTCACAGACACACCACCAAGTTTCTTTCAAGTGTTTGTGTTTATATTAAAAACACAAAAAACGTTCAAAATTGTAACCAACGAGTAAATGTTGTCGTCGACCACCGCAATAAGAGGCGACGATTGGGGAGACATGAACCCCATGTCTTTGATCATGTCTGGTATCAGCCAAATTTCTTTTAACTCATCGTAACTTTCCCCACATGTTAGTTAAAAATTGCCACACAAGAAACATCCTAAGCTGAATTTCTTTGGCTTATGCATTCCATGAATCATTGTCCACGTTTTGGTATCAGCATTGTACTTCTCCACTATGTTCACACCTGAAGAGTCCATTTTGGGTCTATCATAATTCCTCCAGCAAAAAAAGTATCACTTCCATTGCTCGCGGAACCGTACATGGCCCGTGCATGGTTTGATCAATGCAGGACCTTCAAATTTGAACCACTTATGCATCTCTAATTCGTATTGCCACACTTCAATGCCCTCCATGGATCCACCTCTCTCCGATAACAATTAATTGCGTATCCGCACTAATTTTTTCCTTATCGCTACAGAAGAAGCAATAGTCAGAAATGATTTCTCAAAAATTCTTAAAATCCTTATCAAACATTATCCAATGAGCTTCTCCGCCCGAACGCATAAACATGTATGGTTTCACAAGCTCGCGTTCTCGTCTCACGCTGAAAATCTCATGGCTCTTTAACAACTGCAAAAACCTCTTGTTGAGAAACTGTAGTTTCCAGTACTCGAAGCATGGAACACGGGCAAAGATCTTAATCTCAAGATTTTATAAAAGCTTAATAATTAACAATATCACATGCATCTTGAGCTTGTAAGCATGTCAGATTCTGAATTACTTCAACAATTTCTTCTTTTTCTTCTTCTTCCGAATCGGAATAAAAGCATTCAGGCCAAGCATTTGGGATTTAGTGCCAACAATCAAATATCATGTCTAGAATTTTTATAACTTTTGGACGTAGAGAAAACTAGAAGTTTTTATGCAATAAAGAAAATTAGAGATGATCTTTAAAAAAAAGCAGACAACACTAAAATCATATTTTAGAAAAATTGTTTTAGCTATATATATATATAATTATTAATTTGTGATATTACTGGGACCATGCATTTACGTAGAAGATTCTAAAAAAATTATTATCTTATTATCTTATCAAATTTTGCTAATTTTCATACAGACCCAACTTGGGACTGGAGAAATTTATTAATTTATCCTGATTATTAATTTATCGAGTATTAATTTAAAGAGGTTCTACTCAATTTTTTATAATTTTTTTTGTCTTTTCCCGAGCGCTTCTCCTCACCTTTACCTTCACCTTCACCTTCATGGATCATCTTTGCTTCTTCTCTAATCTCCATGAACACTGAAATATTGGCCCCGTTTTAGTTTTGTTTCTAGCCCTCATTAGACTTTAGTTTGGACAATTTATATTGCCTCTTTTTAGTTTTTTTATTGATTTAAATAGAAGCAAGAAGCAAATGCAGTAGAAGTGGAATCATTGATTCTTATGTACAAGGAAATTGGAAAAGTTGAGAGATAGGCTCCTAATAAGAAGGAAGACTAAGNAGAAGGAAGACTAAGTGTGACGCCCCGACCCGGGCGGGTCGAGATGACGTCAGTGATCCAGCGGATCTCGATTCAAAATCCTTGTAAAACCCCACCAACGGTTAGCGGGTTGGGCTTGGATTTAAGACTAATTAATTAGGATTTAAGTTTAATTACTAAGGTTTTAACTAAAGGGTTTTGGACTTTTAGAACAATTGAGCTTGGGCTCGGACTAGAGCCATCACACTAAGTCTCTCTAGTTATTAACAATCAACTGAAATTATAAAACAAATAACAACTGAAATAATAAAGGAAAGAGTTAAAGATCTTGGACTACTAATCCCATTGCTTCAGGTTCGGTTTGGTTCTGGTCAGGTTCGGTTTGATTGAAACATGGGTTTTGGCCCCATTTTTTATTTTCAAAATTCATTAGAAAAAAATGATTTGCAAATTGACTTCCGGTTTTTTTTTTTGTATATAATAATTGGCCCCAAAATTTTTAAACCTTCAGAAAAACCGAATTTTTTTTTCCTTTGGCCCCCATAATTTTAGGGCCGGCCCTGGTTCTGGTATGATTTGATCGTAGACTCATCAGTACATGTGGATGGATTTTGGAAGAAAGATGAAGACAAAAGCGGGATATGGTGGATTCTAAGGGACCAAAGTTTCCCCGGTGAGATGGACATGAGTCTGAGCTTTGTCCTAGAAACAAAAACTCATGTGTTGGGTTGGCTATTATATGCACTCGGAATCTAGGGCTTTTGATTATCATCTTTGAAACTAGAGATTAGCAGAGGCTGTCTTGCCTTCGCTTCAACCACTTCACGAAGACATCAATACTCGACTTTGAATGGCTAGAGATCAAATTTAAGCCTAGAACATGCAACAACGTTGTTGATAGAAATGTATTTCATTACATATTATAGTCAATTAAATTAGTAGCTGTGTATCATATTTGATAAAACTTTTTGTAGAGGTCGATAAACCTTATTATGATGGAGCAACTTGATGTAAGAATACGAACCAGATCGTCATGGACAAACTTCTACACTTCTACTTGCGAGTTGCGATATGTACGGGCAAAAAGAGTAAATAATTGAAGAAATGGCCCAAAAGAAGATAAGGCCCACTCAGAAAATTAATTCAGGCCCAATACTCAGCAAGATGAAATTCATGAATTCCAATTCTTTTACTTTTTTTTTTTGCCATCATAAATTCCAATTCAGGGGAAGCTTTCTAAGTTTTTCCAAGAAATTGTATTCCGTCTTCGATTTGAACGTGTCAAAGTTTTTTTTTTTTTGCTTTATTGTTTGTGTGTGTGTGTGTGTGTTGACTCTTGAAATGTATATGTAAGTCTTCTCTGATTAGTCCAACGTAGTTTAATTGATTTGATATTTTGTCGAGATTAAAGGCCAGGTTTTAAGTTCAGTTGAGCTACATTAAACAGAAAAAAGCTTTTGTAATTCAAATGAAATTCCAAAAATGGTGATTAAGTATGGTTTGTATATGAAATTCCAAAAATATATTAATATTAAGCTATGAGTAATTCTAAAAAATACCACACATTTTTTTTCTTTTCAAAATAACATCACTGTTTTTTTTTTTCGAAAATATAACCATTAATTTTTATTCCAAAAAATACCACAAAAACTAATTAAACTAAACACGGAACCCTAGAGTAAAAAGTACTAAACCAACAAAAAAAATCAAATTTTAAACCTTTAAAAGTTATTTATGATATTTGTGTTATTTTTGAAAATTAAAAACTAATTGTGGTATTTTTGAAAAAAATATTAGTGATGTTATTTTTAGAAAAACAAACTTTTAAAAAGTGGTATTTTAGAGTATTCTTAAAAAAAGCTCTTTAGACAGAGATGTGAACCCAAATTCTTTTGTTAAAATTTAATTCTCCTTCTTTTTTTTTAATAAACATTTAATTTCCCATCGGTCTGAAACCCCCAAAAAAAAAGTGCTGACCCAGCCTGCATAGCCACAGTTCATGTCTATCTCTATATATATATACACGAATTTACATGATGAAATTCACAATTTTAGACCAACCCAAAAAAAAAAAGACAAAGATGTATAAATTAGTCTTAAGTTGGTTAATAACTTTGATTTATCTCTTTTGCCTTGTATCATCAAACAGAGTTTTTCCCCACGCACAATACCAATCCCCAAATACACGTAAGTTTCTAATTCTAAAAAACTATATGTATTACATAAACTTTTTTCGAGCAAAATGAATTTTAATTATTACTGTCAATATCCAATTTTTTTAGCTGAAGTTTTTCTCTTGGTGAAAACGAAATAGGAGGAGAGGTTTTGAATAAAAGGTTGATCAAAGGGAGCAAGGTTGAAGTATTACCCAGTGTTTCACCACCTGATGGTCACGGGAGGATCTAGTACTTTTCTACTGGGGAGGAAAAAATAAATTGTTTAATATTTTAAATAAAATCGCATATTGTATTACCGTGAAACCTTTTAGTAAAGAATTTTAGTTTTGTCAATGATTAAGTTATATTTTTTATTTGTAAACTTTTATTTATTTCTTTTAGTTATGCATTTCCAGTATACATAATAAAGATTTTGGATCCGCACTTCTCAATCTTTGGTGAATGGCACCGCCTGAACCTATCCCATTCGGAAGGAAGAAGAAGAAGAAGAAGACGAAGTTTCCTAGTATTAAATCCCAAATAGCACCTCTATCTAAGAAAAATGTCAAACTTGAAAACCAAAAAAGAAATGTCAAACTTTTTTAGGGCCGGTTTTCTTTTTGCGCCATTGGTGTTTTTGCATCGGGTCCAAGACTAAAATTCAAAAAAATTACACTGAGTCGAGGGTCTAAAATTAATATTAAGACTTAAATTGTGAGTTTTTTTAATACTGCACTGGATCTCTTCAACAATTAAGCCGAGTCTGAACTTTTTTGGCCATGGACACATCATGCACATGGCCGTGCTCAAAGTATAAGAAAAAAGGCAGCTGCCTTGGGCCCCTCTCACATATTTAAATTTGAGGGCCCCAAATTTTATTTTTTACATAGCTCAATTAGTTATACAAAATGTATTACTATTTATTATAATTTTTTTATTTGGATAATCTGTTTTACCTTTTGTTTATCTTTTACGCTTCTATATTTTAAAATTTAAACCATTCATCATCGTATTTTTGTTCTCTATTAACTATTTTTGTTTTGTCTATATTTTTCTTTAACTCATTTGATGTATTTTCTGTATTTATTATATAATTTTATGACTTTAGAGTTACATTTAATATATTTAAAATTACATAAATGAT
>OVAY01001872.1:0-23595 GCA_900406395.1 Kernera saxatilis | reverse complement strand
CATGGCCAATGACCACGATGTTGATGTGAAACTTCTCTTTACCCATAGCTGTTTACCAGAAAAAAGAGATCAAACCATTAGAATATAAAACACACACATCAACCATCTTGAACTATACAATGGGCACAGGTTCATCAACAATCACTAAAAACTCAAAACAATATAAAACAAAGCCAAATAACATACAGATCCATTGAAACAAAACCCTACACTGGTCATTAAAACTATTTATCTAACCACAGGACCAATAGTCTAAACCACAATAAATAACATCATCCACCAAACACATCAGAAATACTGCCAACATAGCAAAAATCGAAAAACACGACGATACGAGCACTGAAAAAAACAGATCGCAATGATTTATAAGTCATAACAACATGCGAGGCTGCTTGCATATCAGATTTTCATAAGCCCAGAAAAACGATATGAAGAAAGTAAACTCTAACAGTAAACAAGAGATTTCTCTAAAAGAAGTCGTCAGATTCATGATAAGCAACAAGATCGATGAATTAACGGATCTTAAACTCAAGAATATAACAGTATAGAGTAAGCGAGAATCACAGTCACAATACGGATGAAGATAAGAATCTAAACAACGGAGACAGAAACAACCATACAGAAACCCGCATCAACAATCATAAGAAGATGAAGATCATAAACCTAAAAAGAGAATTTTCTCACCTGCAAGTAAGAATCTGAGAAGAGTCCTGCGGCTACGATAATGAGCGAGAGTTGAATGAAAGCGCACCCTAAACTCGAACAAAGAGTACTTATAGCTACGAGTTCTAGGGCTTTCGCATTTTCTTTGTGGCCCTAGTTTTACCAATTTGCCCTTCCGCGTTTTGGATATCGTTTTACTAATCGTAAATTTTTGGACATTCCAATTTTGAAAAGAGGATCCAAAAATACTCTTATTGATCCCATCTAAACGATAACGGAAAACCCTAGCCGTCATAAACCTATGGAATTAACAAATAGTGTTTAATTAGACATTTAGAAATCACAGCTAATTCATCGGACATCAAAAGTGTTTACTTAAATGCATTCACAAAATGGAGTTGTTGATTAAATTTCGGTAGATAGATTTACAAAATCAATAGATTACGAGAAAATTACGCTGAATCATCGTATCCAATATAAATTCAAGTCTAAAATAAGTTGGTTATTATTGAAAGGAGAATTTTATCTTTTTTTCCAGCTATTAAAGGAGAATTTATGAGAGATATTACGGATAAATTTCTCCAAAACGCTGAATCACCATCATGAAGCCATATACATATCATCATTTTTTTATTTATATATCGGTTATGTGATGACATCTAATAATATAATTTAACCAATTCAATTTCAAATCTGCCTAATCTTTACTTTGCTTAATTAGTATAATCTTATTCAACAAAATATGAACAAATTGAATAACTTTCAAAACGAATTTATTTCAAACATGTTTTTAATAGTCAGCTAGAATTAAAATGACATAAGTAGAGAATTGACTAATCTTATTAAATATTTTATAATTAATATACGTATAAATGGTGCTGTGGATTACCTTATAGACATTGCCAAATGATACATGTGTACAACATAATAACATTTCGTTTAAATATTGGAAGCAATACACCTGAATCAAATTGCGGTATACCGGTACAAATCAATCTTGGCATGCCGAACCAACCCTAACCGAATATGTTTAAACCACTTCACCGCTATGCAAGAACTAAAAAAAAAGAAGGAAGCAAATGTGTAAAGACTAAACAAACACATATTAGCACTTGGCAGCTTTTGTTGAAAGCATCAAACTTTCGGTTTCTCTTTAGCTTGCTAAAGGAGGAGTCTCTCTTGGTGGCGAGCTCGAGGGAGGAGATTCGAAATTCGGGTTTCCAAGGCAAGACTTAGCAAATTGGCAATACCCGCATTTCCAACGTTCTTCTTCAGGAGTGTACTCAGCTTCTCGTTCACTTCTCCAGAACTCAATGATTTCTCTATATTTACTCATCACCCATTCAGGATCATGGTGGAATCTAATCTCAGCTATTATAGATTGGTCCTTCTGAAACTCGTAACTGAGGTAAAATTTCCCAATTAGCTAAAGGTTTTGTACAATCAGGTTATTATATCAATGTGTTTTATAAGATTAAGAAAGGGTCATGTTCTTCTTACCGCAATAGTAATTGATCATTCGCTATGGGAAGCATCTTAAAAGTGTTTTCATAGTACCTAACTATCTCTTCAAGTGTCTGCATCGAGTAAAAAATGATAAAAATGTCAATAAGCTCATTTCCAAGTGAGTAAATGTCCGTGCAATCAAAAATGAGAACTATTGAAAACATCTTGTGCAGAATTAAAGTTTAGTATACCTGTGCTGGGATACCTGCATCGGCAATGTTATCTCTGACATCTTGCGATAAGATATAGTGGCGATTCAAAGAGAAATAGTCGAAAAATTGTCCAGCTGGGAATCCTTCTTTCACAATAGTGTCCCATAGGAGCTTGTAAAGCATCACCTGAAGCCTGTCAAAAACATAATTAATTTAAGGATAGTTAGCATTGAACTCCTTAGGATTAAACCAAAACTGAAATGAATATCATTTTCGTTACTCTGCAAGGACTTACCTTCCATTCCTTCTTTGTGGCTCAGCTGGAAGTGTGTCACGGGTTCGAGTCTTTATATCTATCAATAACGGTCCGCTATCAAAAGACTCTTCCGCTGATGCCTTTCTAACCTCATCAATAATTCCCACAATCCATTGACCTCCAACAGATCCTAGGCTTATGAAACAAATGATCAGGTGTAAGCAAATGCGCAGAATCTAGATTACGCAAAGTTTCAAACTTTTGGTGCAAAAGAATAGGACAACTAATGGGAGACCAACTCCATTACGTCACTTACTCGGAAGGGTGAAAGCATTGACTATGAGAGTGTACAAGGACAACAAAACTAGAATCGAAACTAGAGGTGTAGAAAGAACTCACAGTAGCAATTCACGGGTCATTCCTTCAAACAAAAATTGATTAACGCCTGCAATGGAACTCAGCAGCTTTAAGGCCCACTTATCTTCATTGGATTCAACTTTGACTCTAACCTTTTTAACTACCTGTCCATTATTAGTAGAATAGTAATCAGATGGTTTCAGCAGATTGTTCACAGAACTACATCGAATTCCTAACAATAAAGTCAGGGTCAATAACAGTGTTACCTAATCAAAAGATGTGTAAGTTAGCATAATTTAGATTGCAGTTTGAGCTAGAAACAATGAGACACAATGAGAAAGGCTTAGAAATTAATAAGCCTAAGATCCATCATATTCATACCTCTTCTTCGAGCTCCAAATGACGAGCCTGGCCTAGTTTCATAGCTTTGCTGACTTTTCTCCTGCCAAAACAAAGAAGATTCTCCATTTGTTTCTCACACCATTCCTATGACGAAACAACAAAAAGGAAAAACAATAGAAAATCAATCGGTGTCAAATTCGAAGGCAAAATTGATGAAATAGTAAGGAAGAGATCAACGCACTGTGCCGGTGAGATCTGTGACACCCAATGCTTGATTTCTTCTGAATCGATGCAAAAAAGAGTCTTCGATATCCGAACAAGTAGATAATTTCCTTTTGGAGAACATGGTTACTGAACGGATAGTCTTGGGGCTTCCACCGGCGAGGATCCGTGACGGAGAAGCAGCCGAGCGGATCGCAGAAGGGAGGATGGAGCGCGTGGCTGCAACCGCTGCGTCGAGAATAGCCATTTCTTCTTCACTGACGATCTCGATTGGGATCTCGGGGAAGGAGGCATGGTGAGTTTGTGGGGTTGAAATAGCGACAGTGGCGGATTGAGCGGGCGTAGAGGATGTGGTGGTAGGCGAGTCGGAGGTTGACTCGGAGGGTGACTCGGCCATGTTTTAAGCAGGAGGAACGTGTGGTGTTGTCCTTTCGTGGCGTGTGAAAATTTAAAACAAAAAGGGTAAAAAAGAAAATTGTAATTCAAAATACTTAACCGGTGGGATTTATAGTAAAGAGTTAACAAAACCAAAAAAAAGTAACCTCAATTATTGTTTTATTGATATATGCTTTTTGTGAATGGATGTCCAAAAAATAGATAAAAGTTTGTGTGAATGATTGTATACTTTATTAAAGTTTTGCGTGTTCTAAATCTCAATTGGATAGAGATTTCTTCAATCCTAAGTATTCTATGGTGAAAAAAAAGTATTCTATGGTGATACTGATATGAGATCCATGTGACCACTATAGATCTCGTTATTAGTATTAATTTTTTTAAATTAGTTTAGAAACGTAATTACCAGAACTAATATGTCATAGCACATGCCATAGCACATTGATGTAATTAAAAGTCATAACTCTGTATAAAAAAAACAAAAAAAAAAGTCATAACTCTGTAAGCTATACATGTAGGACAAATTGACTTAGGATGAAGAACAAACTACTTCGGTTTAAGTCATTTATGTTCTTCAATTTAACATGCATATATTTTTTAATTTATCGTCTATAGTTTTTGCTTTATTTTTTAAATATGAACAGACCTTAGGTTACAACAACATAAACACACTATGCACTCCCAAGTCCCAACTTTCAAGTAATGTCTTAATCCAATAAATATGCGAACATAATTGTAATCTAATCATTCATCCGCTGATCATCTTCTCAGGCCACAACCGGGTACGATGCACATGTCGCAATACCTGCAATTCAAGAACGAATCAACATACGATTGAGCATCTGAGAATCTGACTCTCTGAGTCTTTCTTTCACACGTTATATCCAAAGGAAGTATATGGTTATAGCTTTAATGATAATGTTGTTATGGTTTAAAGATTGGTTAAAGAACTTACCACACATGTTCTTCCCCATCTCCATCTTGAAGTAACCTTTATCGCCCCAATCCGCTCCCCATGAGTTCTTTATAATCCAATATGGAACACCGTCTTCAATTCCATAACCAACCGCCAAAACCGCATGGTTCACATCCTAATGCCACATTGTAAAAGAATTGAACACGAATAAGCTAAGATGATTCTACTTGCAACAGAGTGTAAGATTCATTTAGCATTTTTAGCAGTTTGAAGAAGAAAGTCTCACCATTGGAGTACTTCCACAGTGACTACTAGTGTAAACTCCGCTCTTGTAATGCCGGAATGAGTTTACAACCTCGAATGCTATGCTTACTGGCCGTACTAATCCAACCGCGTGCTTCAATTCATCTTCAGCACCCTGTTGGTGTTGTTGTCTCAATCATCATTACAGATTACAAAATGTATATTTTCAGGCGGGTGAAAATCAAAATCTCTAAAATATGCTTACCAGAGTAATGTTGACCGAGTCGAGAACTTGTACACCCACGTTTTCAGCCGAATATTTGCAGGTTCCATCATTACCGGTGTAAGGATAAGCTTCCTCTGTGTCGAGGCCGCCGTTGGATTTGATGTATTCGAAGGCTTGGGAAGGAAGGCCACCATTGCAGCCATAGTTATTGAAAGCTCCAGCACAATCCACAAGCTGTTGCTCAGAAAGTGATATTCCTTTTCCAAATGCCTGATGGTAAGCTGCCTCCAGAGCTCCAGTCGTGCTGCAGTGCGAAGTCAATCATATGAAAAACAATATTGGCCTTTAATTGTAGATCAAGAGATCCCTAAGAAAATCCCTAAGAAAAGCACATTAGTATCCTCATGATAGGCTTTACCTGAATGTCCAGCAAGATCCACATCCTCCCTGGTCTTTGACCGGGCTAACAATACCATCTTCTCTCCAGTCTTTCTGCAGTTGCACAATTTGAGGGCTCAGAAGTCAGATCCAAATAAAAAAAGAAGTTTGGCAGCTAAACACGTTTTCTTAAAGCTTAAAAATAAGAACAGGATGGTTCATCGCAGCAAGATTGAGTCTTGGGATTTACAGTTTCCGGAAGAGTTGCTTCGGTGAGTTTGTGGCTGCCCTTTAAAGTGGCAGAGCAGTTTTGAGCAGCACCAAGCTTGTTCCTTTGAAACTCTTGCCAGGTCAAATCAGCAAATTCTGTATGGATTCAAGAGAATGTTACCAACATTCAGATTTCAGATGGGTTTATCCTTATCCTCAAACCAGTAGCAATGTCTACCCTAGCACAAACTAGGATCCGACCCCACAGAGAACAAAAACAATCTTGAATCAGGACAGCTAATTCTTAAAGATGCAGAACAATAAATTTGATGCTAAATTTTCAGGCAAACTAGTCTCTAAATACTCGTAAACTCTGCAAACTTTAAACCATAACAATCTTGTATCACGTGAATCAAAACCAAAGCTAAAATCAAAATTCTGAAAATTCCACGTAGAAGATCCCAAGACGGAAAAAAGGTAGTTTCCACGTTTTCCACAATGTTTTTGATATCCACATGTCAGTTCGTTTGACCTGTTTTGACTCAGAGACTTCTATCAAAACCTTCACACAGAATAATCAGTCAAACAATTCGCTGATCAAGAGTCCAGAAGAGGTTCTTCTAGTAATCAAAAAGGGTCATACGAGAACGGGATTACAATTCCAGGAGAAGAAAGATGCGCTTACGATTGACCGCGAGCTTGTAAGATAAGCCTTTCTTGTTGGTGGATCTGATGAAATCTAGATTCTCCTTGAAAATTGAGAAACGGAGCTTTATCTCCTCCGCGTTCTGATACCTTTTCCCATACCTTCATCATCACCAAAACGATTATGAAAAACCAGGACTAAAAGTCAACGGCGAAGGTTCCGGCGATGGAGGATGGGACTTACCGGTGAGTGAAGCGAGCGAAGGAGAGAACGTGGCGGGATTGACCTAAGATCTGGACAACAGATTCCTCTATCTCCCGGAGACCGTCGGAGACCATACGGATCGGGTTTGACTCATCGAATCCGATTTCCGCCGCCGCAGATGCGGCGATGAGAATGACCAGAACCACAGAAGATAGGATTGTTCTCACAGACATGGCTTTCTCTCGTAGTCTCGTTCTTACTTATTTTTCTGGTTTGTTCTCAAAGTTCTGCTTCAGTGGTGTGTTTAGCTCGAGAGATTTGAGAAGACTAGAAGACGGAAGAGAGATAGAGCCAGGAACGTTATCGAGACACGTGGTGGTTTGTGAATGGACAGTATTTGTCCTACATACTTGGAATGTTGACGTGTATGGTGATGTCATAGTATACCAACAAGAAATCAATCATAGTTTCATGATTTTTTATAGGGGGAATTGCAAAATAACTAATAGATTATGATCTAACTCAGTCGATAACCCGTAACTTGTATTAATTTATGATCCAAACCTTTAACAATTTTTCATATTATTCCCTAGTCACTTGGAAAACAAAAGAAACAAGGCAACATTTTCGTTTATTTGTCGCCTCAAATTACCTTTTAATATGCAAATTAAGAACGAAATGTAATAGTTTATAGTTCTTGGCAACTTGAAAGAAATTCGTGTGTCGGTCGTCAATGCTTTTCTTCACTTGCCGCTGCTCTTTGCTTCTCTCAAATCAAACGTCCTTACCTTGTTAAATTCATTACGCGGCTGTTTTCGGCTGTTGTCGAACACGACGCCCCAAGTAGATTCCTCGTTCCAGTCACCAAACTTTGGCACATGAGCTGCTAACACACCACATATTAATGGAACACCAAGTGCGGAATTACAGCACATATGATCGGATTAATTATGTTCAAATAAGGAAAAATACAAGATCAAAGAAATATTTTTTTTTTTCAAAAGAAAACATAAAAGTATTTTGAATGAACATTTATGCAACTAATATTAAAATATTATAAAAACAAAACACGTATACAAAAATACACGCATATGGGATTGTAATGACCTAGTTTTAAAGAAAGAATCATGTCCAAATTGGTTTTGCTTTTTTTCTGTTTCCCTAAAAAATTGTTCTGTCTTGACCAAAACTGTAGAATAAAATTGTTCGTCTTGCTAGTAGTTCTCTAAAAATTTGCATAGCTTTAAGGCAAATGTTATACCAACATAAATATATAAAAAAATCTGTGAAAAATGTGTCCCTCTTCTGTTTTTTTTGTTTGGATAAAGAATGTGTACCTCTTCTTTCGGCTTCTGAGTATAGTCGAACCGTTAGCTTTTGGGTGTCCACCACAGTCATAACTTCTTTCTCACGCAAGCTACTGTTCTTGTTCGCATCGCTTGACTCGTGTACAAGCGACTTGTCTTCCACCACCATTTTAATTTCACCATATTCGTCTCTATCTCTAAACATATCGGCTACTTCCTCATGTTTCTCTTCGGTTACTTCTTTTGCACGCAAGGTCCCACTCCTGCTTGAAATGCTCGAACCCTGTACAAGTGATTTGCTTTCAAGATCCCGATCTCTTATCCAATATTCTTCACTCTCAAGCTTCTCGTAAGATTTATCTTCATTTTCTACTGTAATCAGCTCCGTCACGACCTTAGTTTTTGCAGCCGCTCCTTCTTCTTTCTTACTCTCCTCTTCCAGAAATATACGCTTCTCAGATTTGGAAAGCATCCGTTTCTCATTTCTTTCTTCTTTGTAATTTTCTCCATCAACGATCTTTCGTTTCGCCTTTTTCTTCGGTTTTGTTGTAAATGAATTTGCTGAAAGCGAAAACCAAAGAACAGAGATACTATTTGACTCGGTTGGGTTGTTTCTTCAGCTTCACGTGATTCATGTGAATGTGTGTTTATCCTTGCCATGAAGAGAATAGAGAGATCATAACGAGATACATATGCCAGAACAACGCGTAAACGGTGACGACTTAATCAATGCTTTGATCATTTCTACAAATTCTTTCTTTGGCTAATTTATTCCATTGACTATCGATTGTCACAATCTGTCTTTGCTTCTCTCTATTTTATTTCCCAGAAAACATTAACTTTTACTACTTAAGGCGTAAAATTAGTACTATTACCTCTTATGGATAGAACTCAAAAATTAACTCCTGCATTAAAATAATCTAATTTAATTTTGGAAACATGTGTAGGCTTTTTGTCGATTTTTGTTAGCACCCGGAATACAAATAATTTCGAACCTATATTCATTTAATATTTTAACAAATGTTTTTTTTTTGTTGATTAAATATTTTAACAAATGTTCCATGGTTAGACTCGGTCACTATGGAAAACGAGTCGCTCACATAGTTAACTTGCGCTTCTTCTCTCTTCTCTCTCTATATGATTATGTGGTATAAAATAATGGTATACTGGCCCGGTTCAATTGTTGGAGAGATTTAGTGTAATATTATAAAATTTTTGGCTAAATTTTTTAATATTAATTTTGGGTTCTCGATTCAGTGTAAATTTTTTAAATTTGGAATCTAATTAAACATCTACCGCACACTATCAGAGCCTGCCTGAAGCTAATAGTGTTATTGATTTATGATAGTGATAGTAATTAATAATTATTGTAACTATTTTTTAGATAAGACGGTTAATGAGGAATGTGTAATTGGGTAATGGGCCTAATGGCTAATGGGCTACTAGGTAGGATTGGTTACCTATTTATTTTGATACAAAAGAAAAATCAGAAAAACTTTAACGCCGTTAGATCTAATAATTTTGACGGCCGTTAGAGCCTTTCTTCCCTTTTGCTTTGTACAACCCTACCGCTTGTTCTCTGGCTCGTCTACTTCCAAATCTTACGCCGGCGAGGCTGATAGAAGAAGGATAATGGCGGGAGTTAACAATGGGACAAGGCGCCAAATGCCGAACCTACTAATTACGGGTACTCCTGGTACTGGTAAATCGACAACAGCTTCTGCTCTGGCCGAAGCCACGAATCTCCGCCATATATGCGTCGGAGACCTGGTCAAAGAGAAGAACTTACATGAAGGCTGGGACGATGAGTTCGAGTGTCACGTCATCAACGAAGACTTGGTGAGTTTCCTCTACTCGCACTCTAATTTTCCTTTATCCCCTATTTCTGGCTAGTTGTTCATCATAATTCAGCTTCTTTGGGTGGATTTATCTGAGAGGGTTGTTTCAACCTGGGTCATGATTAAAGCTTAACTCTTTAATCAGACATATAGGCGAATTAAATTCGGGTTCAGGACTAGATCATACCACTCTTGAATCTTGCTGGAACTTTGGAAGCTTAGTCGTTACATGTAATTTGTTACTTAACCATTGTGTTAGATAGAAGCTAATGAACTATACAGACAGAGTATTTACGTTTTGGTGCCAATATCATAATCCGGTATCGAAATTGATGTTTGAAGTTGCATTGTTTTGGTTATTTACAAAGGAAATTGTTGATTACATCTTTTTGATGACTTGTTACTGAACATTCAAATCATTAGCTCGCATTAGACGAGTCCTTCTTAGCTATTGTGTTCGACTTTGATCAGGTGTGTGATGAGCTTGAAGATGTAATGGAAGGAGGAGGTAACATAGTGGACTACCATGGCTGTGACTTCTTTCCTCAGCGATGGTTTGATCGCGTTGTGGTGCTTCAAACTGAGAATTCCGTCTTGTATGACCGTTTAACCAAGAGGTCAGAATCGGATCCCTCTTTCTTCATCAAATGTAGTATATAGTTGTTTTGCTTTAAAAGGTTTTGATTTTGCTCTCAACCAAAGCAGGGGTTATTCGGGAACCAAGCTTAGTAACAACATTGAATGCGAAATCTTCCAAGTCCTGCTCGAAGAAGCAAGAGAGAGTTATCAAGAGGAAATTGTCACCGCGCTACAAAGTAACACAATCGAAGACATCTCTAACAATGTCGCAAGTTTGACGGATTGGATTAGAACATGGGGGGCCTGAGAATCATCATATTTGGAATCTGATGAAGATGCATCTTTAATGGTTATATGATTCAGTTTCTGGTAGTTTCTTTTTATGGATTCCGAATCAATCTTTAGTTGCAATTTGTATACTGATATTCTGAAGCACAATTCAGTTGTTGCTATCAGCTTATGTATGCTCCTTTTCATACTTAATTAAAAGAAAAAGTTTTCATCTTTCCCTTTGTTTCTTACTCTGCGAAGTTACAAATGTGAAAACCAATCTGGATCATGCTCACCCTTCATGGTCATGGTATTAGTCATTAGTGCGTAATTCAATTTAATCACATACGGAGCTCAAAAGTCGAATAAACTGCGAGACAAGTAAATTTCGATTAAACTTGAAGAAGAAAAGTCTGCGTCTTTTCTTATTTGACGAGGTTGATTTCTCTTTTCCTCATGTGAGAATTTTGAATATAAGATTTGTATCTGATGCTGCATTGTTAGCAATGGGGAAATAATTTGGCAAAGCTGTATATTTTGTATTTCCACGGCGTGCATATAATCTGTTCGATGAAATGACTCAATGAGAAGAAGTGCCACTGAAGAAGGGGAGTAAGACCTGAAAGTTTTTTTTGTTTGGTTGTTCAGGTGAAGAAATGCTGGCGAAGACACCATTTCTCTCGACACATCGCCTTGTTTCGAGGTGTTTGTCATCAGTGACTTCAAAGACACTTAAAGTGGGAGATGTTTTAAGAGAAACAAGAGTGTTCTCAAGTGAAGATGTTAAGGGCTATGCTGTGGTGAGCCATGATTGGAACCCACTCCATTTCGATCAAGAATCTGCCCGTAAAGCCGGATTCGAGAATCGCCTTGTCCATGGAATGCTTGTGTCTTCCATGTTTCCCCGTATTATCTCTGCCCATTTCGTAAGTTCTCTAGTTTTAGTTTGCATTTATTGATCTTCGACATGTCCTATTGCCTGATTATACAGATTTACGGAAACATGATTGAATCTTTTTGGTCTTGTTGCAGCCTGGAGCAGTATATGTATCTCAAACTCTGCAATTTCGATCACCAGTTTACATAGGAGACGAAATTCTCGGATTGGTTCAAGCCACAGCTTTAAGAGAAAGCAAGAATAAGTACATGTAAGCTAATTTAAACCCACCGAAATTAAAAAAGCCTGTTTTTTGTTATTCTCTGTCATAACTAAATCCTCATTTCACTTTGTTAGTGTCAAATTCTCAACCAAATGCTTCAAGAATCAGTGTGAACTTGTTGTTCTTGATGGCGAAGCTACTGCAATCTTACCAATCCTCGAGATGCTACAGCCAAGTCCTTCGGAATGACAGGAAACAGATCCGAGATCTGTAAGTTTCTCTGAATGTTTTTCTCAGTTCCAGTATCTTCTGATCATGGAAAAATTAATCTTTTTCATAATTGTTATCACTTCCCTTTCTATAGGATTCTTTGCCGTGGTATTGTTTTGATTTTCAAGATTCTATAATATTTAATGCTTTAAGAAAAAGTTATTTCCTTTTGAGATAAAATCTAAACCACCCACCTGTAATCACTCTAACAACATCTTAATATTATTTAACATGAAAAGATTACAACTTTTTCTCAATGAGAGAAGAAAGAAAACGAGAGCAAATATGGAAAACAGAGGCTTCTCTTTCAGATCAATCCTTGTCCACTCTCTCTGGACAACCCTCACTGGAATCCTCTTCTTCAGTATAGCCACCTTGCAAAGACACAACTTTGGTTACATCAAATTCTTTTCGATATCCGGAACATTGCTCATAACCTTACCTTGGATAATCCAACTTCTGGTCACTTGTGCTGTAATTTTACTGCATAAGACCAGAGGTTACAACCTCATGTGGATTGTTCGTTCACCAAAATCCAAAGAGAAAGGCGATAATGATGAGATCGAGATTAGGATTGTGATTGGTGCTGATGGTCCAAGAAGTCCAAAGGTTGTATCTTCTGCAACTCATTTGGAGATTGAAGGAGGAAATAGCACCAAACTTCTCACAAATGGATCACCTGTTGCTTAAATGTGGCTCTGTTCTTGTTCTGTTTTTGTTCTTGCATTTCTTTTGTCTTTAAAGAATGATCTGAAACTTGTAGTGCTTACAAGTTTTGTGAGATTTTCTTTGTAAGTTTCACTAGTAATGAATTCGATTGCTATTATATAACCTTATATAATATATACTGTTTCAATCACAGATTCACATTCTAATCACTATTAACAAAATAACAAATCGAGAATGTAGCTAAATCAATACACACACACTGATTACAGAGACGATATTTCTGTCTGGTGATAGCATTTGCTTTGTCTGAAACAATAGAATATTGAAGGGCTAAGAAAGTTCTTAGATTTTCACCTTCCATTTCCGTATGTAATTGTGTGAGTAATGAGGGGAAGGAGGAGAGGCTGATGGTGCTAAAGACCTTGAAGTGAAGGGTGTTTCCAGCAAAACCGGAGTAGAAACCCAGTTCCTGGAGAATAGAATCTGGTGAGAGATGTAAGGGAGAACAAGAAGATACAAGTATCAATGGTTATAGTAACACGGAGATGTCTACAAGTAACTTTATGAGAAATTGGATAAGCATTAGTTGCCTTTTACTATAATCATCTCGACAATAGCAGCATTTCCAACCGACATAAATTCATCTTTCCGGACAAACGAGACAGGTAAAACAATCTTGAAAGCTGATATTTGATTTTTGCTATGTACATTGGTGTTGAAGCGGGTGAGAGGATCTGAGAGGCTTTTGCGATTCTGCAACTAAATGAAGAGAGTTCTTAGACTCCAATGTGTGTCCCCATCGCTGAACTGTAGTAAGGTGAAGTGTTGGCCGGGGAAGAAGAGATCGAGGAAGTAAAAAGGGAAGCTACATCGATCAGAACCGAAGAATGAGTGCTAAGCCCCACAGTATATGGTGAGAAATCTGGCAAAGGTAGGTTCTTGTTTAAGTATAGGACCACTTGTTCCATTGTAGGTCTGCATTCTGGCACTGTACTTGAGCAGAGCAAACCGAGTTTCATAACCATCTCCACTTCCTCGGATAAGAATTCTCCACGCAATCTCGGGTCGACAGCAGCAAGCAAAGAATCCCTTTTCCAGCACTCACAAACCCAGTTGATCAGAACTCGTTTCTCACATTGTAACTGTGGTTCCACAGGTCTCCTCCCACAGGTTACTTCAAGCATGAAAACACCAAAGGCGTAAACATCAGTTCCAGTAGAAGCTACCATATCAATTATTTCCGGCGCCATGTACCCCACAGTTCCAACGGCTCCTGTTGAGTATGCATAGCCTCCATGGTCATGAAACCTGGCCATACCAAAATCCCCTAGCCTTCCGTTGAACTCAGCGTCCAACATAATGTTTGAAGCCTTAATATCTCGGTGCAGAACAACTTGGTTAGCACCTGTATGCAGATACCAGAGAGCAGAGGCGATACCCTTAACAATCACAAGTCTTTGTGGCCATGGAAGAACCGGCTTCTGGTCATCAAACAAGTACTGGTCAAGACTGCCGTTGGGCATGTACTCGGAGACCAGAAGAAGCTCATGCTTTCTCCTGCAGTACCCAAGAAGTGGAACAAGATTCCTGTGTTTCAGACATCTCATGCTCACCACTTCAGCCACAAATTGCTTCACACCTTGGTCACCATCATGGGACAGTCTCTTCACAGCTATTTCTCTGCTTAAAAGGAGATTTCCTCTGTAGACTTCTCCAAAACCTCCTTTTCCAAGAAATTCCTCCTTGTTGAACCCTTTTGTTGCTTTGTATAAGGATTTGTAAGAGAATCGATGTGCACCAAATTCTTTTTCCCATGCTTCGGTTACTTCTGCATACTTGCTCCTCCTGAAAAAATACATTCCACTAAGGGTACCCAAGCCCATGATAACCAGAAAACCAAGCAGGATAATAATCCATGGAGATAGATTCTTATGTGGAGCTCTAGGATGAGGAACTTGAGGGAGTCTTGAGATGTCAAGTCGCTGTAAAGCTCCTCTGTTTGTGCAAAAACTCCACGAAAGAATATATTGATAACTGGTAGATGTCCCTGTTGCTGCAGAGAAGCCAACGAAAAATCTTGATCTATTCGGAAAAATTTCTGAAAGATTGATGGGATGTGACAAAAGAGGCCGGCTTGGTTTCTGGACTTCAAGAGGAGCCATAGAAACATTGAGCATAGTGCCTTCATAATCCACCCAGACCTGTATTGGGTTTCCGCTCAGGAGGTTTATGCTTTCGTTCTTCCCCTTTATGTCGGAATAGTAAGACGCCGAAGCTATCCCAACAGACAGAGGAGTATGCACATCAATCCCCACATGATTGTTATTGATATCTTCAAAATCTGGGTTCCAAATAGTGTCGAGCTCAACAGCAAGCACATCAGAAGAGGGAGATCCATTGTTTGATACGTTGAAAATCCCCAAGTATCTAGTTCATTCTGCGTGCGAGAAATCCATAGAAGGAGATACTACAAAGGCCATGCCATGGCCGCCTTCAACTCCTGGCTGAGGCACAAAAGCGCAAACAAAGTGTGTTGAGAAGGAGAGTGGTTTAGAGGAACTGTGCCCAATTGGTTCCCTGTAGAAAACATGAGCCATTTGATGGTCTGAAGCGTTCGTTAGCTGCAATAATCCGCTGGGAAGTACTGTTGCAGATCCATCAAGATAAAGATTTTCTTGGCCACGAAAGCTGTCATAGACAAATCTTGTCTCTTGTTGAGTTGATAAATAAATCAGATGAAAAGAAGAGATCATCAGGATCTGAAGCAATCCACGGGTCATTGCTGATGATGAAGCAGAGAGTCTGGAGATGAGATGTGCACAGATCTTCTCTCAACTCAAAAAAGGTACACATCATAGCCTCGCAAGCTGAAGAAAAAGGAACAAAAACAGATGTTTATGTTTGATAATCCAAGTCTAAAGTATTGTTTGTTTATTCAAGAGAATATCAGCATCATCTGCAGTCGCCGTTTTCTTTTCCTTTACAAACTGGACTCCATTAAAGCTATAAGCCTATAATATTAAATAAGTTAACAATGAAAGCTTAAAGTCGGACAATAGTTTAACATAAGTAAACTCATGTTCAACCGAATGAAACTACACAATGCTGCATGTGGTGTACCCACAAACGGTAATAACGAGTCAAACATAATTATTTAAACACTAACTTATGTCTTAAACTAGATGGCACACTAACTTTCATTGGATTTGACTCCCACTTTTTCAACTTGAAGCTATCTTATACGTTGACCCAAAAAAAACCCCCCAAAGATGTGTACTAAAAAGACCATACTTTAAAATATTCCGTTGGCCCTTCCCAACGCAGAAATATGAGCCAGACTAAAAGGAACAAGTCTAGGAAAGCCTGGCAAAGTCAAGACAGCTCCGAATATAGTTTAAACGTTTATGATTTGCAGCAGAAACTGGTATCTAGGAGAAAACCCATCAATGTAAAATGATGAAAATCAGATAAGAGACTAGTGTTTAAATACCTGGATAACATGTTAATAATTTGGTAATCTTGATTGCTTCACTACATCAGATAACCCATCATGGACACATCCGGACCGGGCTTGCCACAGTGGTTGAATCGGAGGAGGCGGATATCCCGGAAAATCTCCTTCCGGAATATCTAGCCACCGATTTCGCCACCATCCGGATCCTCCTTTCATATCTCACTCAACGAATTCTCGAGCTCGCCTCTTCTGATTGAGCCCGACGAGGTCTTTCAGAGTGAGTGTGGAATCTTGGACTGTGAACTGCACATCGTAGTCGCCGGAGAGGCGAAATGGTCCATCTCCGGCAGGCGAATGTCACTAAACAGCTAGGAGAGAGGTTACGTGCTTGATAAGGAACTTACTACTAATCAAATCCAAAACGACTTGTGAATCCAAGCTCAGGACCAAGACAAGAAAAAAGGACTGGTAATCGCATGTAAAACCAGTCATTTTCTTTCCTCTGTCAATAATAAATAACCAAAACCATTGCCATTTCTTATCATTTCTTTTTTTTATAAATTATGTTGGCAATTGATGAGGGTCTTGATATCTGAAATACATTTCAAATTAGATTTGTTTATTTGTTGTATTGGACTGAATCATCAGTCTGTAAAAAAATTTTCTTAATCTAATCTTAGTTGTAAATCAATCGGCTGATATAATATTAGACACTACAGCATTAAAAATTCTATTTTTAAAATTTATTCTAAATGAAGGTTTTTTTTTTTTTCTAACAAGATATATAGCTACAACAACAACTAATTAGACACTCAATCTTTGCGAGTCATAAATTTTCCAGCACCGAATTTCCGTAGAAAAGTGAGGATGGATTTCTTTGAGAGTATTGGATAGTGTAGAGCACATGCTAGACTGTGTCACATGTATGTTAGGCTCAGTTACTACTACATTTGTCGTCGGCCTCGCATCTTATCCAACGCTCACATCATGTGTTGCTTAGCATTTTCTCAATATACACACTCAATTCTAACCATTCCAAATTTCTAAACTCGTTCAATAACCATAATTACTTTTCTAACACATCCAAATCTCTTCTTCTTCCAACTTATTATCACAAACACAATAACACACAGTTCCAGCTTATAAACCAACCAGATTTCTTATCTGACCAATCAAATGTAAAGAGCATATTGAGGAGTAATGCCTGAGGACCAATCCCATTTCCGTATTTGGTAACAGAGAGAGGACTATATAAGTTATATAATCTGAGAATTGTATAATCATTAACTCGATAAGCATTTCCAAAGGGACAAACTGATTTTGTTGGGACAAGCGAGACAGATAATCATACCCAAAAAAAAAAAAAAGTGAGACAGATAAAACAGTCTTGAGAGCTAATAATATCTTCTCTCTGCTATGTACATCACAAATTACCTCTGACTGCTGAGGCTGGACAGATTGGATTCCAGATCTTCTTCTGCAGGCAATGTGACCGTTTTGACAGCGGCTGAGAGAGTCTTAGGCTTCTCTGGCTCTGCAACTAGGTGAAGAGAGTTCTTAGTGTCTATTGTCTGTCCCCATGGCTGATCTGTTGACTGACAAGCATAAGGTGAGTGGTTGGCTGAGGAAGAAGACATCGAGGGAGCTGAAGAACTCCATGAGGCTGTTGAGACTACGAGTGAGGCTGCATCCACCAGAACCGGAGCAAAAGTGCCAATCCCCAAAGTATATGCTGAGAAATCTGGCAGAGGTAGGTTTTTGTTTAGGTACAGGACCACTTGTTCCATCGTAGGCCTGGATTCTGGCACGATATTTGAACAGAGCAAACCAAGTTTCATAACCATCTCCACTTCCTCGGGTAAGAATTCACCTTCCAATCTCGGGTCGGTAGCATCAAGCAGAGAATCCTTTTTCCAGCACTCACAAACCCATTTGATCATATGTCGTTTCTCAACTTGCAACTGTGGTTCCACGGGTCTCCTCCCACAGGTTACTTCAAGCATGAAAACACCAAAGGCGTAAACATCAGTCCCAGTGGAAGCTCCCATTGTGATTAGCTCAGGTGCCATGTACCCGACAGTTCCCACGGCTGCTGTTGTGGCTGCATTGCCTCCATGTTCATGGAACCTGGCCATGCCAAAATCCCCTAACCTACCGTTGAACTCGGCGTCCAACATAATGTTTGAAGCTTTGACATCTCGGTGGAGAACAACTTGGTCAGCACCTGTATGTAGATACCACAGAGCAGAGGCGATTCCCTTAACAACCACAAGTCTTTGTGGCCAAGAAAGAAGTGGTTTTCGGTCATCAAACAAATGCTCGTCAAGACTACCGTTGGGCATGTACTCGGAGACCAGAAGAAGTTCTCGTTTTCTCCTGCAATACCCAAAAAGTGGAACAAGATTCCTGTGTTTCAGACATCTCATGCTCACCACTTCAGCAACAAATTGCTTCACACCTTCATCACCATTATGTGACACTCTCTTCACTGCTATTTCTCTGGCTTGAGGAAGATTTCCTCTGTAGACTTCACCAAAACCTCCTTTTCCGAGGAATTCATCTTTGCTGAACCCCTTTGTTGCTTTGTACAAGGACTTGTAAGAGAACCGATGTGCATCAAACTCCTTTTCCCATGTTTCAGAAACTTCTGAATACTTCTTCCTCCTGCGGAAATAAACTCCTGCAAGAACAGCCAACACCACAACAGCCAGGCAAACAACCAGGATAATAATCCACGGAGATATACTCTTATGTGGAGCTCTGGGATGAGGAACTTGAGGAAGTTTTGAGATGTCAAGTCGCTGCAGTGATCCGCTGCTTGTGCTAAAACTCCACCAAAGAATATATTGATCACTGATCGCTGTCCCTGTTGCTGCGGAGAACCCAACGAAAAGTCTTGATCTATTCGGAAAAATTTCTGAAAGATTGATTGGTTGTGACAAAAGAGGCCGACTTGGCTTCTGGACTTCAAGGGGAGCAATCGAAACATTGAGCATAGTGCCTTCATAATCCACCCAGACCTGTATAGGGTCTCCACTCAAGAGGCTTATGCTTTCGTTACTCCCTTTCATGTCGGAATAGTAAGATGCCGAAGCTATTCCGACAGATAGAGGACTGTTCACATCAATCCCCACATGATTGTTGTTGATATCTTTGAAATCTGGGTTCCAAATAGTGTCAAGCTCAACAGCAAGAACGTGAAAAGAGGAAGATTCATTTGTTGATACGTTGAAAACCCCCAAGTATCTAGTTGATTCTGCGTGCGAGAAATCCATAGAAGGAGATACTACAAAGGCAATACCATGGCCGCCTTCAACACCTGGCTTAGGCACCAGAGCACACACGAAATGCGTTGAGAAGGAGACTAGTCCAGAGGAACTGAACTGAATTGGTTTCTTGTAGAAAGCATGGCCGATCTGATGCTCTGAAGCGTTTGTCAGCTGCAATAACCCACTGGGAAGTACTTTTGCAGATTTATCTAGATAAAGATTTTCTTGGTCATGAACGTTTTCATAGACAAACCTCGTCTCTTGTTGAGTTGATAGAGAAATCAGATGAAGGGAGAAGATAACCAGGATCTGAAGCAGCCAACGAGCCATTGCTGATGGTGAATCAGAGAGTCTGGATTTGATGTGCACATCTTTTCTCAACTCAAAACGATGCATCTCATAACCTCGCAAGCTGGAGAAAAAATGAACAAAAAAGGATGCGAGTAGCTTCTGTTTTAGTGATCCTATCAAACTTTCTAATACTGTTTATTTTTTATTTTTTTGGTTAAATAATACTGTTTATTTAACCAAAGGAATCACCTTTGTTTTTGGCTTTACAAACTGTACTCCACTAACACGATGATATTAAATAAATTACAAATGAAGCTTCACGTGGTTTTCAAAATATTCCATTTTATTTTAACTTATATGATCTCAACTTCAATCCAAAAAGATAACGCAACTGCTACATGTAACAATAATAATATAATGCGTGTAGCAAACATTTTTTAATTAATTAAAATGTGTCTAGGACTAGATCGTGCACCAACTTTCATTGGATTCTTCTTCTACTTCTACTTGAAGCTATCTTATAAGGAAGCAGACAAAATAAACTATTTTAAAAACCATATTTTAAACATGCCCTTGAACTTTCAAGCGCAGAATAAAAAACCCATGTTTTGTAATGATATTTCAACACAATTATGAGCCAGGCTGACAGTAAGAAGCCTAGGAATAGCCTGGCACAATTACGTATATTCTTTAAATGCTAACAATTGATAGAAAGTAGAAACTACAGTTAGGTCCTACCTTGAAGCTAAAGTAAGTAGAGAAGGGAAAAGACAACCACAACAACATAATTAATCCTCTCTAATGCTACTCAGAATCCGCAAATTACAGGGGGAATTGCATAGATAATCATCTTTCATTGTTTGGTTATGTCACAGTAGTAGCCGCACCAAGAGCAGTACAAGATTAGATTGAAACATGACATGTTTTATTGCATCTCTAATTTGTTATTTGTTAACTCATGGTCACTCCCTGCACAATAGGACCGACTTTGACTTCGTTGGCAAAGTTGAAGAAGGAATTGGGTTTCTCTATGTAAGCTCGGATTGACAAAAAGCGAAACCACCGCGGAATCCTCCTCCTCCTCCTCCTCCTCTCCATTTAGGGCGGGAGTAAGCAGGGGACGGCGGGAATGCGGAGGCAGAGATGGAAGAAGGAAGGGGAGATTTGGTGGAAGGAAGTGGAGATGTGGGTGACAACCACCATGGCTGTGAAAATGGAAGCTCTTGGATAATCTTAACCTCATCTTTATATACGTTATCTTCTCCACAAACAAAGTTCCACAACAAGCATACGGTTTTCAAAATACATAACTTCTTAAACAGAAAATAAGTCTGATAAAGCATTCCTAATAGAGTTTCACAGCTAGCATAAAGTTCTCCAGATACTTACCAAGATCTCAGCTCTTGTTTTAGTTGATGGATAAACGAGGGACACAGAAGTCAACAAGTAGACCTGTTGGCTCTGTCATCTGATCTTTGTCGCCACCATTAAGCTGGAGAAACATACGTCTCGCACACACTTTGACGAATGAAGTCTTCTTCTTGTAGACTATCTTCACAGTCACAACAGGTTTTCCCTCAAACTCCACAAATGCAACCATTATCACGTCTCTAAGTCCAACATAGCGTGTTCCATCACCTGACGGGCCATCGTAAAATCCCTCCTACCACATCAAAAAAAAAAAATTAGATCAAACGTTTGTCATTAATTTCATGAAAATTTGGAAATTTAACTAACAACAGTTTACCTCTCCAACACGATCAAACTCTGGGCTGAACACATGCAGTCTTGCTCCCACTGGTTGTTTCATCAACAGCTTCAATGCTTCATCCAAAGTCTTAGCCTCAATCACTTCTCCTTTCATGGGAACGCGAGGTATGTGGATAGCAAATGGGGGAGCCTTGAACGTGCATCCCAAATGTGCCCAATGTTCTCTCCTCGGTAGCCCTTCTTTGAAAGCAAACTGGAGGCACTCTTTCACAGTGAGATCACGGCGTTGTTGATCCATTTCTCCCTGCCCATCTTCTTTCTTGGACCAAACGTTTTCCGCCAAATACTGAAGGATGTTTTGGAGAGTCATCTCACAGCGCTGTGGATCCATTTCTCCCTGCCCATCTTCCTTCCCAGCGTTATCCACCAAATACTGAGCTGAGTACTCAGTAAACTCAGTGTCGAGCTTGAGGATCACCCGTGCAGAGCTAATCAGATTCACAGCTACAGAGGCTGCAGATTGAGATGCATCTGCAAGACAAGAAAAGATGAAAATGTTCTAGTCAATTCATATGATTCTTTCAACGGACTAGATTGAACCTGTTATATTAAAAAGAGACTAACTATCAGTTAAAACCAAATCACAGTTTCTTCTAATGATGCGAAGAAAGTAATTTTTAGATTCTATATTGATAAGTTACCGTAATCTTCCCGGGCACTACTTGCTCGTACGCAATCCGGATGACATAAGCCAGCCGTGCTTGCCATAGACTGTAACAATAGCTCAGTCATCTGCGATTAAGAAGAAGACATTCACAAATCCAGCAGAATCAAGCAGAAGAACACATTCAGAAAGAAGATATATAAAGCAAAACCAAAACAAGACCTAAGTAGCAAGCATAAAAATAACCATTTTGAGTTGCAGAGGAAAAATCGCCATGATAGCTTCTTTAACAAAGAATAACCCTAACCTAAAGAAGGACTCAGCATCATTCAACCAAGAAAATGTCTAAAACGTAACTAAAAGTTCATTACTGTTCACTAATCGCACTGAGCAGAATCCGTAACAAACCCAAAACAAGCTAAAAGAATACAACAGAGAGAGAAAGATACCGGAGACACAGAGAAACGAGAATGAGGAGGAGACAGTCGTCGCTCTCGCCGAAAACTCAAGAGAATGTTCGCGCAACTCTCAAAGCCCTCGCGAAACCCTGTTTCCCCCTCAGCTTAGTCCCAAAATGATGTTGGTTTGAGACTTCAACTTTTAATCCTCAACACGACGCCGTTTGTCATTTTTTCTTAACACGGCGCCGTTTTTGAGATTGCCAATGTTTTTAAGTCGTTTTAATCGTTTTTTGCCGGTTTATAGAGATTTGAAGATTTTTACTAATATTACGATCAGGATAAATTCATCCTAGTCTTTCTAGGGTGGGATTTTAATTTTTTTTTTTTTGAACATTTTTAAGGATTTAAATTTGTTGCAGGCATCACTAAGGTTACAAATTTCTAGTTTGGGTAATAATATACTAATGTCATTTCTTTTTCAAAAAAAAAAATAATACTAATGTCATTCTGCTTCAATAACACATTTCATATCACCTTCCCTTGTTAGAATCACTCACGAAAAAAAAAACTTTTTTATTTACGATTTTTTCAATTTTTTTATTTTTGCAATTTTAAGCAAAGGAATCGCCTGTAGTTACTTTGCCAACTCGCTCTCTTTCCTTCAATTTGACCATGCGGAAACATATAACTTTTTCTCGTTGAGTTCATTTTCCACTTTTATGGATTTATCCATCTCTAAAAAATCTTAATTACCTTCAATTGAATCAATCTAATATTAACATTTTTTAAGTACATTTATTTTTGAACTTTTGCCTATTTTTCATTAGAAATTTGAATTCATTAAAGATATAATCGGTTTAAACAAATTTATAAACAAAACCGGGTCGGGTTTTGTAGGATCCGCGTGTATCCGACTTTTAAACGTTTCTTTTTTTCTTTTTGCGACAAATATGATTAGGGTTTTTAACAATCCTTCTCTGAGAGAGAGAGGCCACGATGATGGCGATAGTGTCGGCTACGGTTTGAAGTTTAGATCGCGGGGGGACTAACCGGTTGGCT
>OVAY01001871.1:0-23598 GCA_900406395.1 Kernera saxatilis | reverse complement strand
TGGTTGCGCCTATCGCACCAATCAAAGTTGCCGTTACGCTCGTGGAGGTTGCAGGCTTTCGAGTGAGAAAATAGAACTTGCCAATTGCGTCTTGAAACCGACCATTGGCATATTGCGGGTCGACCTGGTTAACAATGGTTGCGATTTCGTTGTTCTTGTCGCCAATGACCGCCGCTTGACTTGATGCAAGCTGGCCTTGTGGGGTGTCAAGCGCAGGGTTAACTCCACCGCCAAAAGCCGTGTTAATGTCGGCCTGAACTCCGGCCAATACCGCCGTTTCAGACGGAATAACGAGACCGGCTTGTGTGAATTGAATTGAAGGAACGCTTGTGGCCATCGCTTACCTTTTGTCCTGATTAAAACGTAATGCCATTTTGCGCACCCAATTCATCAATGAATAACAATTGCCCCGTTGCCTGCCCGTTTTGAAGTGCGTTTAATGCGCATCTTGCACTGACCACACCCGACACGGTTAACGCTGCTTTCTCGATCAGAGATTGAAGCAAAGAAGCAGGGGGGAGTTTTCCCAAAACATCCTCAAAATATGGTATTCCCTGAGTGGTATCGTACCATAACTCACCTAAAAATAGTTTAATTGCGCTTGCCACATCCTGAGACAAAGCGTAAGGCGGCTGAGCCACGGCGATATTGCCGTTTGAGTCCAGCACCAAATCCCAAGCCTGAGTGTCCAATAGTAGTGTGTTGTATCGCATCGTTTATCCTTATACGGGTGGCCCTGTGTTGCCGCCTTGTGGGTCGCTGTGAACGTGAGTGTGCAGGCTTGTTCCCTCGGCTGTCACATCGTTGGTCACGTTCAATGGGCCGATAATCGTAGCCGTTGTAGAGCCTCCGGCTGTGTTGGTCTGCGTAATCGGGCCATTCAGAACCGTGGTGCCATTCACCGTGAAAACGGGTGTGTTGATCGTGCAGGAAGTGGCCGCGTCAATCTCGACCACGGGGGCGGTCAGCGTAACCTTTGAAGGTGATGTAATCGCAATACCTGAGCCTGAAAACTGAACGTATTGTGAGGGCGTGCCATTCAATGTGCCGCCCAAGTAAAGCCCATCGGAAAAACTGAATTGTCGAAAGCTGCCCGGATTGTCCTGCTTTTTATTCGTCTTGATTTTGCTGATGTCGCGATCTGCAAACCCGCAGATTCCAATGTCACCGGGTTGCGGGTCAAGAATAATCGCATTGGCCCCGCCTTGAATTCGCAAGTAAGGTACATTGAAAACAGTCTCGTGCGGAGTCGGATTGCCCTGCAAGTCAATCTGATTGACCAAAGGAAACACATTGACCATGCCCACGGGGGAAAGTCCGCCTGAGTTGGTGCACGAAACGATCTGCACGAGTTTGATTGTGTTGACCTTGGACAATGCCTGCTGAATGGCGAACATCAACTGATTGTATTCACCAAGCGAGGCCTGAGGCGGTGCGAGTCCTACGCCAATGGTGTCATTTTGTGATGGCGAGGCCATTCTGTGTTCCCCTGATTATGCTGAACCATGAGCCGTCCGGCCTGTTCGATTGTAGCCGATGAGACAGCCCCGTTACAATCCAATCGCCTGCCGCCTGAACGATGTCGCTTTGCACCGTGATTTTCCCGCCGAACACAACGCCAGGATTGAACAGCGTTTGAATGTTCACGCCAACCCCGTCAAAAGTAGGGTACCCGACCATGCCCGTCTGCGCCGATATGATGGGCACTGTTACGGTCCTTGGTGCGTAACGTTGAGTAATGGCTAGAACCTTGTCGTCAATGTACAGATCAATGCCCGCGTGCTGTGCGAGTATCTTGGCCTTTTCGGTCAGCGAGTGGGCCAGATAAACATCATTGATTGTCACGTTAACGTTATTGTTTTCAAAGGCCAACCCCAAATCCTGCGCGATTCTTTCCATGATCGTAGCCACTTGCGAAGGGCCGTTGATACTTAGCGGCTTGACGGCTTGAATCTGCGCGTAAAACGCCGCTTGGGCGACAATGTTCAAGTACACGTCCGGCTGATTTCTATAATCACCCCACGCGTTTACGATGTCCCCAGCGAAAACGAGGGATTCGTTCTGCCCGTCAATGGCGTACACTTCAACCCTGTTTTTAATGCGCTCTTGTGGCTTCCACATGAGCGTTGTGATGCTGTTCATGTCTTGCTGAGTAACACCGTACACTTGGGCGCGTAGAGTGCTCATTTGAAGCCCGCCTGCCTTGTCTATCTCGGCAATCGCTCGAAATCCCTGAAGCGTGATCTGATTGTTGTCGCTTGATCCGAATTTTCCCGTTCCAAGCGTGATGACAAATCGCAGGTCTTTTTGATATTCAGACGATAAGGGCATTTTCTGCCTCGCTGATGTAGACCAATTGATACCGAGTACCAAACCCCGTGTAATCAGGGTCGCTTGTGCCTTGGGTGTCAATAAATAACAGGTTTCCCAAAAAGCCCACGTATTTACGGCACACAATCGGAACGGCGTTTCGAGCGATCACGCCCGATACAATGTCCGTTCCGTTTGCGCTTACGTCCACAAATACGCCTTGTGGCTTTTGATAAATGAGAATTTCGCAGTTTTGAGAACCAAGTACCGCCTTGACGTTCTGCGAAGGAATGGCCTGAATTTTCAATTGCAGCATTAAAATATACTCCCGAATTGATTAACCATTGATTTGAGCGTGGATTGGTCGGGCGCTTTGGCTTGCACCTTGCCCGTGTCCTGCTGAGGCGTTGCGCCGGGGTTTTTGGGCTGTTGAATCACGCTAAATGCGGCTGATACCTCTCGAATTTCAATCAATGACAATTCAATAATCAGCAGTTGCGTTCCGCTGCTGTTTTTACGCTGATAGTTGTACCGCTCAATTGCGTAATTGATGTATGTGACTTCCGGTGTGGCCACGCTGTAAAGGTCAGTGCTTTTGGTTGCCGCATCAATCTCGGTCAGGAAGCTGGCGCGATCTGAAACAGTGCCGCCCATGCATAGGGTCACAATCGGATTGCCGGGCAATTCAACCTTGTTGTAGCTTGCAAAGCCGCCACGCTCTACCGGAAAGTCACTCACGCGCATTTCTTTGTTGTATCCCATATCTCGGGTCGATGATACGCTCGTCAGCCCAAAATCGGCCAGTAATCCGGTGAGTGCCGTCTGATTGCCAATTGGTCGGCCTGTTGAATCATAGATTCCCCATTGCCCGGCGTTAAAAACCACGTTGGTCAAGAAGTTGGCCGCCGTTCCAATGATGATTGAAAGCGTAGGATTGGGCGTTGAATTGCGCGGGATGGCGGGCACGCCGGGCAGGTTTGGTACGTTCGGAAAAGGAATCAGCGACATATCAATTTAGCCCCACGTTGGCTTGTGACGGGATCAGGTTATTCAGCGCACCGGCAATTCCTGAGGCGATCCCTTGCGCGTCTGTGGCTTGGGTTTGAATCGTAATCTGCCCAATGTGAGTTTCTGTGCTGTTTACGTTGCCGCCATTGACCACTGAGGATGGTTTGCTCGGTGCGTTTGAATTGGCAAGCATTGATGCGTTTTGCGTGCCCAAAAAAAGCGCTATTCTTTTTTTCTTGTCGTCATCGGGCGTTTTGCTTGCAACGGCTGTTTGATTGCCGCCAAGCGACTTGTCTAACGCGCTGGCCAAATATGACCTGCGATTGGCTTCACCTTGCGCATCCGCTGGCCTTTCATACTGGCGAGAAACGGTTGCCGCCGCTTCTTGTGGCGTTTTTGCATTGCGAAGCGCCGCGCCTGCCTTTTGCTCGTTGCCTTTGGTTAACTCGTAGTGCATGAATTGAAGCTGCTCGGCAAACGTTGAGCCTTTGATGTCTTTGCCGAACATTTTTTTAAATTCAGCCTGACGGTCGGCGTGCCACTGGGCAATTCCGTAAGCCTTGCCATTGTCGCCCATTGCATTCGGATTAAAGGCCGATTCACGCTCAATGTTGGCTGCAAGCCCAATTGCCTGCTCTCTTGTCCAGCCCTGCGATTGAAAATAGGTCACGGCTTGTTGTTGCTGATCTTTGTGACGGTTAATCATCAAGCCGTCAAGCCAAGTTTTTCCATTTTCGATAAGGTTGCCCGCTGACTTTTTATAATCCTCGGTCGTTGGCTTGTTATTCCAAAACGCATCTGAGGTGACTAGCTTGAGCCAATGCCGGATTTCTTTCAGCGCATCAATGGTCTTTTTGATGCCTGGTTCCCACTTGTCCCATGGGATCAGCGAATCGCCGCCGCGTTTCCACACTTGATAATCTTGCCACACCCCAGCGATTGCCGCGCCAAGCCCAGTGATAAGGGCAATCGTGCCGGTAAGGGGCAGGGATGCGACCGTAATCGCAGTGATGCCCGCCGCCAGCACAAGGAGGAAGTCGGACACAAATTCTTTGTTGTTGCGTGCCCATGTGCCAAGCTCTTGAAACCACTTCAGCACCGTTTCAAGCGCGGGTGCGGCCTGATACAGCAAATCACGCCCGAAAGCCGTGAAGGCTTGTTTGCTCTCAACGATTGACCGGTTCAGTTTAACGGCTTCTTCGGCTTGTTCTTTGCTGACCGCGTTGAACTCTTTTTGCCGTTTCATGGCAAGTTCAACTTCTTTTCTACCCTGTAAAATGAGATTCAGTGTGCCCTCATCGATCCCCATCATCTGACCCATATTAAAAGCGGTCTTTCTGTTTGGGGTGCGGTCAAGCAAAGCCTGGCCAATGTCAATCAGCAATTCGTTCACGGGCTTGGCTTTGCCATAAGCGTCCGTCATGGATATGCCAAGGGCAGAGAAGTACGGAATCAGCCCTGATTCGCCGGTCAGTTGCAGCTTGGTCTGCTCCATGGACAGCATGCGAAGCGAGGCTTGCAAGCCTTGTGCGCTGCCGCCTGCCAATTCTGCCTCATTGGATAAAGCAGAAATGCCGGACACGGATTCGCCTAGGTTTTTTGAGAACCGTTCGAGTTGCGCATTGGATTGGATGGTCTGCTCGACAAAACGCTTGATTGCCATTGTGCCGCCGAGAAGGGCGACAAACTTCCCGGCTGTTTTCACTAGACTGCCAAGCGATTGATCTACTTTCTGAGTTCCCTTGTCGAATTCCGAAGAATCCAGTCCCAAGCGAACTACCAAGCTGTCAATAATCGTTGCCATGGCTTATTCCAGTGAAGCATTGTAATTGTCGATCGTTAAAACTTCCATCATGTCGTAAGCGTCGCGAAGCCCGTACACAGTCTGAAGTTCATACAATGATGCCATTTTCTGCCCGGCAAGGGTAGCAATTACCCTAGGCACGTTGGCATAATTGGCATACTTTGTGCTGCTTGCCGCATCGCGCCGAATGTTCAGCCCTTTGCGGCCTTCAAAAAACCCATGTGCATCTGCAAAACCTCTTTGCGCAAGTTTACTCGGGTTGTCACTTCCTCGATGTCGCCATCGAACAATGAGCGAACCACGCTCGGCTTTGAAGCATCCGGCATGATTTGAACGCAATCCATCATTTCGTTTAAAAGTGGCTCTGCATCTTCCCATTGAACCTTGGCAAGGGCTTTTAAGCCCACTTGGGCAACTCCGGCCATTCCGGATGTCTCGAACCCTTCGGGGATTTCCACGTCGTTTTTCATCATCGCAAGCAAAGCCCGCATCGCCCACCGTTCGGCTTTGTCTGCTGGCATTTCGGTGATGACAAACGTTTTGCCATGGTCGCGCCCTTGCGTTGTGACCTTGTAATTTTGAACCAATCTAGCCATGTTCTGCACCTCTCCGCGCATAACCCTCCCCGTTGATAAGAAGGCACCGAGCAGCCCCAGGAGAGGGGTGGGGCTTTTTTAAAGCCCGGTGCCGTAAATGTTTACAGTTGTGACTGTGCCACGGTTTCCCAAGTAATCACGAAGCTGACCGGCTGAAGAATTTTCTTGTGGTCAGGCATTTGCTTAACATTACTCAACACGCCGCGAGTCATTGTGTATGATTCGCCGGTTGAAGGCACTGAGATTGTGCCGTTCATGAAAAACACTTCACGAGCTGTCTTGGTGGCCGAAATGATGATGTTGAAAAAATCACGGCTTGTGCTGTCGGCTTGCAGGCTGATTGTCTGCTTTGTCGGGTTCGGTGTGTAACCGGCTGACATGCGCCCATCAACGCCCATCATGATTTCCGCCAAGTCAATGGCGTCCATCATGAAAGCGTCATCGGTTGCGAAGCCTTCAATGCGAGTGGGCGCAGGAAACAGCGTGGGAACCACTAAGTTAAATACGCTGTTTGCGCTTGTGAGAGTTCTGTTATTGGCCATGCTGTTGCCCCTTAGATAATGTCAATGCTTGCGATGTTGATATGAAGCACGTCGCCGCCGTCTGTGTACCAGAAATTGATAATCGGTGATCCACCGGCTGCGCGAACCTGTGCGCCTGGGTCAAGAATCTGCAAGTAGTAGCCTTGCTGCTGAACGATATCGGCAATCTGCAAACCGGCTGATTGATTCAATTGCGCTTTTTGCGAGGTCGAAAGCGTCACGCCCTGACGAATGCCGCCAAAGTTTAATGCTGCTGAAATAGGGTCGTTCATCGCTGCGCGAATCAGCGAATAACCTGCTTGGTTGTAACCAACTGATGTAACGTTGGTCAGCAAAGACATGACCGCCGTTCTCAATTGTGCATTCAAGTAAATCTGATTCACATAACGAGTGATTGACAGCCATTGGCCAGCCATTTGACCGTTGTACAAGAAGTTGAATTGATTGTTGGCTGTTGCGTATGCGCCGTAAAAACTGTACCCGTTTGCAAGCAAATTGGATGCGGTCTGAGAATAGGTCACTGTTGGGGTAAAACCTGACTGCGACTTGAAGGCGATATTGGCTCGAGCGTTGGTTCTTCCAAAGTCAATTGAAGCAACCACACCGAGAACAAACACAGCAGTCTGTAGCGTGTTGTACACCACCGCCACGCCGTTGTAGGACAAAGACTTAGAAATTGCACCAAAACACGATGTAGAGCCGTTTACAATGGCCTGAGCGTCCGTATCCCATGCAACATACATATAACGGTTGTTTGTGCCTTGCACCCAAGTTGCAAAGTTTTGTTTGTCAGTAATAAGCGGTTCAAACAAAGTTGTAAACGTTGCCCAGTTTTGACTTTGTGAAAGAACGCTGTTCATGGCTGAATCAGGAGTGTCTGCTGTGTCGCCCTGAGAAATGATCGCGCCGGTGGCCTGAGTAAACTCAAGCGGAGTGGACAGCGTGCCGGTAGCATAAGTAATGCTTGAAGTGGTGCCAGTGGTCGAGCTAGTCAGCGTGAATGTTGAATTGACCGCATTCCATGTGCACACGGGCTTACCTGTGCCGGTAAAGCCTGCTGAAATCAGCGTTGCCGCGTTGCTAAAGCTGGTGGCTGTTGCAAGGCTGATACTCGACGATGTGAACAGCGTACCGTCTACGGTCAAAATCAGGGTTCCTGACAAAGCCTGAAGCTGAGTCAATGTTAATGATGACAGGTTGCCTGATTGCAAAAATGCTGCGCGGGCTGCTGCGTTGTAAGGCGCAAAATACAAGGTGGAAGGCTTGATTGTGGAATTGTCATAACCAGCAAAGTACACTTGCGCCGCCGCGTATTCGGTTGATGACAGTCCGAAATAGTTACCTACGGATGTTGCGCTGTTAAAAGACTGCACCGAATTCGTAGGAATAAGCGTGTTTTGGCTTAAAATCAAGCCATTCAAAGACAGAGCATTACCGCCCGCCCCAAGTACGCCAGGATTGACCTGTACGATATTGCTTGCTGGAATTGTCATAAGTTCCTCTTAAAGAATGTCAACGCTTTCAATCAGCGTCAAGTTAATTTGATCCGCAAACTGAAGCGGGACTGTCATAACTGGATTGTATTGTATGGACACGGTTAATGTCCAACGGCTTTCCCACTGCTGCTCACCGGTAATGAGTGGCGATTGAATACCCTTGCTTGCGTACAGTGGTTTGATGTTTTGCGGAAAAATGTCGCTTGCATATCCGGTGCGAAAAGCCGCTTGAATTGCTTTGCATTGAGTGGATGAATTGGGGCCGTAAAAATCCATTTGCACATCCACTCGGGTAGGCGATTCAATTGTAACAATTTTGGTCACCCCGTCCTGTGTGGAATAGGGCACTTCCAAATCATCGGAAAACAACTCCGTCAACACAATGGTTTCACCCGCGGGCATGGGCACTCGATTGACTTGAGCGCGAACAATCGCTGAATTAGTGGCGAATGGCTGAGTAAATGCCGCCAATGCGTCTATCACGTTGTCAATCACAATGCTTGGTGAATAGTCCGCCATTACACACCGCCTTGTAGGACAATTGCCGCCTTGGTCCAGCCCGTCCACGATTCAAGAACCTTGACCACAAGCCAATCTTGCCCATTCCATTGAATCAAGTCGCCGCCTACCTGATTGGGTCGAATAACGCCTGCCAATGCGCCTGTGATGTAAATGGCGCGGATTGTACCCTGAATGTTTAGCCCATCCAATTGCTTCAAATCCACGCTGTCAAGGGCTTGAATCTGCGCATAAAGCGTAACGGGCGGCAAATACTGAGGTATCTGCCTTGCGCCCGCGCCCATGGTGAATCCATTGGACTGAAGCAGGGTGACTTCTTGATTCGCGTTGATTGTTCGGCTTATGCCGTTGGCTATGCCTCTAAGATTCACTTGCATTACCATCCTGAACTGTTGCGGTAATGCTATTGAGCATGTGACCGGTGTCAATCAAGGGCTTGTCGAACCCTTTCTGCGCAATCGTAGACGCTGCCAATGGAGGCGACACCAATTTCGTGATGGATTCGCCAAGCGCGTCTTTGATGTCCTCGCCAACTGCGCCGAGAATCTTCTTTGCATCAAAGTCGTAAAACTCCGCTGCTTTTGCGATTTTATCCGGCCATGTGGATTTTTGATCTTCGATCATCTGCCGGAAATAAGGGCGAGGGGGCTGATTGTTTTCAGGGTTGCCGAACTCGTTTTGATAAGCCACTTCAGCCACGCCCGTTCCGTCTGGATAGGTGGCGTTTTCCATAAAGCCCACATCGACATACGCGCTGCTTGCTTGTTCGGCTAATTTTTTCAAATGCGCCTTGAGTCGGTCGCCACCGATGACGCTACCCATTAGTAGTAGGTTGTCGGTTGCGCAACATAACGGAACGACCTGATCGTATTCGTTGCCTGCCAATACGCCGCGCCATACGGGGTTTGGTTAAACCACGCTGCTGTGCCTGGTTGCGCGTATTCAAACGAGGCCGACACGCTGCCCTCAGAAGCACTGGAAACACGTCCCACGGGGTTAGGTAGTCCGTCTGCGTTTAACGCGCCTGAGAGCGTTGCAATGTGCGCAGTCAGCATATTAAGCAGGGTGGCCCGCTTGGTTTCGTTCGAGACAATGGATGTTGCCGCGTTTGACAGGTAAAACCCCGCTTCATCAAAAAACAAAGCGAGCCGCGCATCCGGCACCCCGTTAAATTCAGGGTAACGGGTGCGAAACAGGGTCGGATCAAACGCGACAATCCCCATGGTTATTCCTCAGAGATAGGCTCAACGCCCATTTCTTTGGTTTGTTTCTTCTCAAAACCGGTCTTGTTCTTGCGCACTTCTTTTGCCTTGGCTTCGGCCTCTTGACCGTTGCGAGCGAAGAAAATTGCGCCGTTCACAAAGGCGGGAAAGTCCTTGTTTGCTGCTACCCACAAGTCCCAAAACTCTTTGGATACCTCGGTGGTGGCGTAATCGTTGCCGATGATTTTGATGCTGTTCAAGCCCGCCAATTCCACGCGCTTGCTTGGGTCTTTGGGCAACTCAAGGATGATGCCGTTAGGCAGTCTGCATCCGATGTGTACTGTTTCAGCCATGTTTTCTCTCTCCAGAGTTTAAAAAATGGCGGGGTTTTTACGCCCCGCCGGTTTGCATTACACGCCGAGCATTCCAGCGATCAGCATGGGTCGGAAAATCACGGATCCCCATGTACCTTGTGACTTCTTCTGCTTGTATGAAGATGCCGCAATGATGATTGGGTGAGCACGCAATTTCTCGGTGAAGGCGGTTACTACGGTTTCCTGACCTTCGATGCTGTCTGCCTTCAGTTGCACGAATTCACCGGATGTAGTGGTGTATTCAGGCGCAGTGATGACTTTCATGTTCGGGTAGATTTTGGCTACTCGATCAGCCACTGACACGTTGAACTGAGTGGTTTTGGTAAAGCCGTTACCGTCAGAAATGGGCGACAAAGCCAAGGTCATCGGGGTGTTGCGATCCACAATACCATTGGCCTGAGTCTGCAATTGAACATACAACTTGGCAATGTCGTTCAACACTTCGTCGCCGGTTGCATTGGCCCATCCGTAGCCGCCCGCTGTTTTGGTTGTGGGCAGAATAGGGGCAGACAAAGCTGGATCATTCAGCAGGCCGTAGTTTTCAAGACCGGCTACACCAAAGAAATAGCTTTTGTTTTGAAACTTGTTCAGAGTCAAAACAGATGCCAGATTGATCTGGTTTGCCAAGTCAATTCGACCCAGACCCGCGGTTTCCAGTTCCATTTCACCCCAACGGCTCATGACCTGATAGGTGTAGCTTTGGCGTTGCGGCCAGTTTGCATTGGCCTTGGCTGAGCCGTTCTCGTTGTAATCGCCGTAGCTGGATGTTTCACCAGTGGATTCGATCATCGGGAAAAGGGCGGTTTTGGTTGTCCAATCGCCTTTCTGCACTTCTGATCCAGCCACTTCAGCGGCCTTCATCGGTGAGAAAAGGACTGTAATCAGCTTGGGATCAACGAACGTGCTCAGGAACGCAGGAATACCGGCGTTTGATACGGTCGTCAGCGCAGGTTGAGCGTCACAAGCCAAACCGTTGTGGGTCTGACGCAGTGTGACGTTTTCTTTTTGCAATTGCATGTCGGCAATCGCGCCGCGAATGGGGTCAAAATGAACACCCTTTGTTTTCAGAATTTCAAAGACCTGATCCATTATTGATTACCCCACGGTGGAAATTTTAACAAGCTCGCCAACCGCAGCGGATGACTTGCACTTAAAGTTAGTCAGCACGCCGCCAACCACGGTCACAGTAGTTGATGCCGCGTAAGCTGTTGCGCGAACGCTGATTGTGTACACGCCCACGCCGCCGGTCGCACCGGAATTCTGACCTGTAATCACTGCGCCGCTTGGTACGCCTGTGCCGGTAATCGCATCACCCACTTTCAGGGTGCCAGATGCAACCGCGGTCACGTTCAGCACGTTGCCGAAAGATGTCACGGTAGCAGATGACGCTGTGTTGCTTGCGCTCAGTTGATATGTACCTGCGCCGCCTGGTGTTCCGGACACTTGGCTCAGAATGGTAGTACCGGCTGTAATGCCTGTGCCTGATACGGTATCGCCCACGCTAATCAGGCCGGTTACGGCTGTGACAACGAGTTGCGTTGCGTCTGTACCTGCTGAAGCGGTAAAGGTTGCACCGATTGAACCGGTAGCAGAAGCGCCCACGGCTGCCGCACCGGTAGTTGCTGAACCATCGGCAAAGGTGGCGTACACTGCATCGCCGGGCAAACATGCGTTTGAACCGTTGTTGCGAACCCAGATGTCACCGGCTGCCAGCAATTCGACCATAAAGCCGCTTGGTACTGCCATGCTTGATTCGCCCAAGTACTGGGTGATCAGCGCATTGTATTCGCGTGGTACTACACCATCCGGTGCGCGGTTGGCTGTGCCGCGTGAGTAGGTTGTAATGCCGTCAGAATCAACCCATGCGAATTTACCAACGGTCACGCCTGTTGAACCTGCTACCAGCCCGCCGGGGCCAGCAAGCACGAAAGAGCGAGGGTTGTCTGAGGGGAAGTCGCCTTCGACCGCAGGGGCAAGCTCACGCTGTACTGTCTTTTGAAAACCTGTCATGTCAATGACTCCTTACTTATGTTTGATTCGATTCAGTTCAGGGAACCGGCTGAAAATGTCGCCTGAATCTTGCGCCATTACGGGGGCAGGGTCGGCTGACTTCAACGCTGCAACTTTGAACAGGGCACGAAGCGAAGCCAAGTCTTTCACGTCTTTGCGGTCAACTTTCATTTGATCCAAGGCAAAGCCGTACACTTCGGCTGCTGAATCCATGCCAAGTACGTCGCCTACAACGTCACGAACATCGCGCTTAGCCTGTTCTGCATCGCGCATTTCTTTGCGAATCAAAGCGGCCATTGAATCCATGGCTTGCTTGACTTCCTCGGGCTTCATGCCTTTTTCTTCATTGTCCATGCCCATGTAATCATCTTCTGCTTTTGGCTTGACCATTTCGCAAATTTTGTTGATGACTTCCTCGTCTACTTTGCCTTTCAGCATTTCGCGCACTTGTTCTTCAGGCGAAGTGTCACCGGCCATTTCAACTTCTTGGGCTTTTGGATCTTGCTCAACGCCAAGCAGCGCATCGATCACGTTGTCCAGTTGCTCAGGACTCAGTGTTGAGTCCATCGCGATCAGTGAACCTTTCACTTTGGTTTTGTCGAATGTTTTACGGTCAGCTTGGCCCACAAGCGCAGCAAGCGCGGAATCCGCTGCCAACACTTTAGAAGCCGCGCTGAGTGACGCAAACATGGCTTTGCCTAGTCTTGTCATCTTCATGCTGTTTTCTTCCTGTTTAAAGGGGTTTGAATCGGCCACTAAAACATCTGAACCCGCCCGGCCGTTAGGGACAAGTGCAACATGGTTGCCTTTTATGTTGGTCATCCGACCATCATATTTTACGCCATCGACTTCGCCCGGCGTCATGTCTAGCGTGTACTCGTAACCGCAAGACAATTCGACCATTTGACGTGTTTCGATTCCGGCTATGAAATCGTCATCCCAAAAACTCAGGTCAGCGTCAAGGTATGGTGCGTTGAATTCAACGTTCGAGCCTACTGAGCCGATAATGTCTTTCGGGTCATAAGTGTTGGAAAATGCCGCATTGGAATCGTGCTGGCTTAAAATCGGGATTCGCGCAAAAGTGGGCGCTGCACGTTCTAGTTCAACGGGGTCTCGATACAAGTAATACACCTTATTTGGATCAAGCCCCAATTCTGCATAGTTTGGAATCTCTTGACCATAATACGGGCAAACATTCGCCTTGGAAATATGCGACTTTTCGACATGCAATCGGCCTGCCGAATCGTAATTTCTCATGCTTTTGTCAAGTGCAATAATGTGTTGCATCAAAAGTCGCTATGTGCCGTTAAAATGGTCTTAACTCCGATTATCGGGCAAGTCAAAAAAAAACGCAAACAAAGTGCTAGAAGGGCAGAATACTTCTACTGACACATCGGCAATTGATTTTTTCACCTGGGAAGATGTATTCGCCATCGATCAGCATTCCTTTTTCAACGTCGAACTCTTTGCCGCTGGCTTTAACGTGCGATTGCCTTGGCTCTTTACCTCCGCCTGAGTGCAACCACTTGGCCGTTTTAATGCCTAGCTCAATCCTTCGTGCGCGGGTCACAACTGCGTTGGCCTTGTTGCTTTGATCGCGGGCGATTAGCTCGTTACGCCTTTTGGCTTGTGGGTAAAGCGCGTTGAGTTCAGTCACCATGGTGTGCAAGTCACGCCCCGTGGTGTACGAACGCATCACAATGCCTTCAACGTCTGCCAGGTATTTCTCTGGAATTGACTTGATTAGCCCGACATTGGCGTTAATCGTTGCATCAAGCGCATCCTTCATGGGTGGAGTCATCTTGAATTCAACGGCAAAGCCCGCATCCTTCAGCGCCTTTTTAAACGATGAATCGGTGGCTTTGAACGACTTGTCAGCGAATTTCTCACCCAGCTTCGGCGCGATTTCTTCAAACCTCTTGACCCACTGGTTTGCCATCCGTTCAATCTCTTTTCGCATCGCATCGCTTGGGCTTTCGTCTTGCGCCAAGCGCGGAGGGGCTTTGTTGTATTGCGCTTGAATGAAATACCGCACCGACCTGTGCATCTGATCGACAAGCGAGTTAAGCCGCTTTCGATAGGCGGCCTCGATCCCTTTGTTCGGATGCACCGCGCGGGCGATTTTAGGCTTCATCTTTTTTGGCAAACTCTTTGCCTACCTTTTCAGGGATGCCTAGTGTGCTGTGCCCATGGGCTGCCGCCTCCATCGCCTTGTGTTGCTTTTCGCTTACGCTTTTGTCCAAGGCTTGCATCAATTCCTCATCATCGGGCAAGTCGGGCATGTCTTCTGCATCAATACCCGAGTAGATGCCTTCGGGGTCTTGTGCCAGCCGAGCGCGTTCCTCATCGGGTGACAACACGCCCGCATCAATGTACGCAATCGCCGCTTGTGCATCGGCTTGCCTGATTTCTGCAAGCTCTTTAGGTGTCATCTGATAAAGCGGCACGAAGTTAAAACCTATGTCTGGGTCAATCTCACCAAAGAGCGACAATTGCACCACCTTCAGGATCGTTTCCAGCGGGTCGCGCCAGTAGGACTCCTGCTGCGCTGCGATCCAATCGTAAAACACACGAATTTCGCCCTCACTTGAGGCGTTTAGACCGCTTGGTGATATACCCGTTAGCACAATGGCAGGAAGGCGGCTGGCCGCGCACATTTGTTCTTGTGACTGCGCCTGAAGCTCATGCAAGCCTGACAGTGGCGTGTTGACCTGCTGGATTTCTTCCTTTTCCTTGTCCACCACCAACAAGCCTTTGTTTGACTTGTAAGCCGTGAACATGTTGGCCCGCGTCATCAAGTCCGAATCGTCGCCTTCGTCTGAACTGAGAAGCGTGCTCATGTCGGTGGCGAGAATGGTCAGCGAAAAATTGTTAATCAGGTCTGACACTGCCTGACGGGTTCTGAGCCAATTGTCTACATACGGCTCAGCCAATTGTGACAACGACATGCCCGCGAAGTTGAAAGCAGGCTTCAAGATGTCAGGCAATTCGCGGGTGACAATCGTAAGCAATCGGGATGCGTGAATCTCTTGTCCGAGCATGAACCAGGCTGTGGGCTTGTAAAAATCCGGTGCGCTTGGATCTAGCGCGTTGTATTGGCTTGGTGTTGTCCAAGTGGCTTGAACCGCGCTTAATCGCTCTAGTGACCCCTTGGCTACGGTCTTGGGCGACAAAATCAAGGGCTTTGACCTGTCGGCACCTCGAATGGATATGAAAATCTGCCCGCGCCCAAAAAAACAATCGTGCTGCGCTGCTTGTTGCACTACGCCTCGAACGTCAAGCCGCTTGAATTCATTTTCAATTTGCTTGATCTTCTCTTTCGTTTCCTCACCGTCATCCTGCTTGGATGTGAATTTAATCCATTCGCGGGTTAGCTCAGTGGACATGCCGGATGCCATGGCCCGATATTCTGACCGAGTGGCTAGGTTTGCAAGGTACGAAAAGCCGGGAAAGCCGGTCTGCATGTTCGTCTGCGTGACATACTGAAATGGGTTGGTTGCGTCCATGGCCAAAACGACAGGGGCTTTTTTTCCAGCTGGCACCACACCCGGCGCGATCTCAGGCGCTTTGATTGGATAGCAGTATTTATTTATCGCCACGCCTTGTTGTGCCCGCGTGGTTTCCAATCGCATCGCCGCTGATCTGCTGCGCTTGGGTTTCTGTGTCGTTTTGTTCATGGCTTACCCATATTTACTTTTCAGTTTGGATGACATGCGAAGGCCGCCGGTGTTTTTCATGGCTCGTTCTAACGCATATCTTATCGCATCAATGTAATGGTTGTCTTTATCAACAATCACGTCCGTGATTTCGCCGGTCAATCGGTCTACCTTGTAGCTGTAATTTTCAAATTCGTACTTTGTATTAACGCATCGAGAATGAATGTAAATCTGTTTGAAAGATTTAATAAAGGAAATTCCATCCTCGACTGAACCCTGTCCTTTTGTCGCCCCTTCAATTTTTGAAAAGCTAGGCCTGCCTGAATGGTTTTTCTTTAAAAAACTGATTGATTCAGGCCTTGAACTGTCTGCAATAATTCGATGCTTGTCAAAGCCTGGTATTTTTTTCAAAATGAATTCTGCCGTGTCATCCAAATCAAGGCCGACTTTTCCTGCTTCATGGCTCACATACAAGAAATTGTTGTGAATCCAACAAACCACCGCCGCAGTTGGGTCTTGCGAAAAACCAAAATCAAGTCCTTGATATGGGCCATTCCAATCTGGTTGTGGCTCAAATTCTGTAACGTACCATTTGCCATTAAATATTTGAGCATCGGACGATTCCAAATACGCGCCTTCCCAAATGTGCCGATATATCTCAGCGCTCCAATTTTCTTGTGCGTGCTGTCGTTGTTCTTCGAGTTCAGCAGGAAACCAAGGATTGTCACGATAGTTTAGTTCTACAAAACAAGACCGCTTTGGTTTTTCTATCCTAAATCTCTTGTCAACTGGCGATCCTTTTTTCTTCGGGTTCCAGATTGCCCATATTTCAGATTTTGGTGCGCGGATCGTTGGTTCCAGATCAAGCCATGATTTTTCGGGCACATCCTCAGCTTCTTCGACAATGCACAAATCAATCTGCGCCATTGATTTGACTGACGATATATTGGTTCTCAACCCTCTAAAAATAAACTCAGTGCTTCCGTCTTTTGCTCGAAGGTAATCTACGCCGACATCGTAAAAATCAGATAGCCAGGTTTCCGATTCAATCGCGTTTTTTAATTCAGCGTGAAACGACTCCTTGATCGATACCTGTAAATCGCGGGTGCAAAGAATCCTAAGCGGTTCCATGTAGCCCCATATAGCGGCCATCTTTGCAAAGTTGAAAGACTTGGCACTACCACGACCACCATAAGCCCCCCGATAGCGCAGAGACCCCCTTGGGTGCGAAAAAAGCGGTATCAGCTTAGGGGGAAGCTCAACTTTCGCTGTTGTCATTTGATTGGGGGGCTACCAATTCAATCCTGCGCGGAGGGGCCATCGTGCCGTCTGAAGAACTCAAATCTTTTTTGTCGGCCAATCCCAAATCGCGAGCAATAATGTTTGGGTTTAGAAGCCCAGCAGACGCACCAGTGAACTTTTGTTGATAGATAACAGACTCAGCTTGCGTAACGACCTGTAAAAAATCTTTATGGGATTCTGAGTTTCGATAGTCGTTCCATGTTTTAAGCGATATGTCCAAAAACAAGCAAAGCCCTTGAATTGTCATAGCCCTTAATTTTGGAATCGGCTCTTGCGTTACCACGCCTTGGTACGCAAACGCTTGAACTTCGTACAATGGATTTTCTTCACACCATTCAAAATATTCAACGCACGCATCCCAAAGAACTTCAGGGCTTTCAAATATCTTGTTTCTTCCATGCTTGGAGCGCGCTTTCCAAAATTGATTTCCTTTGGGTGCCGGCATATCTGTACCTCGTGTCAATGTGTCAAGTTTACGCGCTGTCAATGGATTGTTGCAATTGTTATCAACACTTCCCCGCGTGTCTCGTTGTGTCGCTTCAGCGTCAATTCAAACTTTGAATCATCCACACCCAAAGCAGTTGATATTCCGTCTAGGTACGCTTTGCACATGGAAAGCATGTTGTCGATGTCTTGCCGCCTATTGCTCTTTGGGTAAAATTCGATCAACACATGCAGCTGCGATTTTTTGTCAAAATTCACGTTCTGCGCTTTAGTGATCCAGAAAGCGTGCTCTTTCGCTGCTTTAACCGCTTTCGACTTGACTGCCCAATGAACCCTGGCGTTAGGCGATAGATCACGGCTTGGCCATGGTAGAACGATTTTTAACATCCCTTATCCTTTTTGCTTCTTGTCTCGCTTCGTCTGCCGTCTCAAAGCACCCAATCAATCGCTCTTTGTCCCACAGCATGAACCCGTCTTTGCCGTTACTCAAAACCTTGGCTATGTGAAAACGGCCATCCGATATGCTGAACTCGCTTGCTTTTTTCCAATCGGTCAATTATTCACCCGTAAGACCTGCTTTTAGCGTCGCTGTACGCTTTTTCTGGTTCGGGCGGTATGTACCCCTCTGGCAGGTCATCAAATCGCGTGTAAGGCCCCTGATAGAGACATCTAACCGAACCGGTGCCGCCTTGCCTTTGTTTTGCCACGATCAATTCAGCTTCACCTCTGTATTCGCTGTTTTTATTGTAAAAATCATCGCGATACAAAAAGATTATAATGTCCGCATCCTGTTCAATCTGCCCAGACTCTCTCAAATCGCTCATGGTGGGTCTTTTGTCGGCCCGCTGCTCTACGCTTCGAGAAAGCTGACACAAGGCCACTATGGGCACGTTTAACTCTTTTGCGAGCTTTTTAAGCCCTCGGCTAAACTCTGCCACTTGGTTGTGACGTTCTTTTGCGTCGCTGCCTTCCAGCAAGCTAAGGTAATCCACTACAACACATCCAAGCCCATGCTTACGCTGAATTCGCCTTGCCTCTGCTCGGATGCTGAAAACGCTTTGCGCTGGGCAGTCATCCAAAAATATCATATTTCGTTTTTCAGCCAATCGGCCAATGGCGTAGGTCAACTTATTCCAGTTATCTGAATGCTCCGTGGGGTTACGAAGCCAACCCAAATGCGCTGATCCCACATTGGCTACGAATCTCTCAGCCGTCTGCTCGTTTGCCATTTCCATGTTGACGATTAAGATTGGCTTTTCAGCGTTAACCGCAACACCGAGCGAAAATGCTGACTTACCCATGCCGGGCCTGCCGCCGACAATCACAAGTTGCCCAGGTTCAAACCCGCCACCTAAAATGTCGTCAAGTCCGACAACGCCAGTTTTTACTTTTTCCACGTTTCCGTCAAGCCGAGTTTGAATCAAATCGCAGTACGAGGAAAGAACATCATTCAACTCTTTCGCGCCCGTTCTGTTTTTCAAATCCATGTCCAGCAGACAAGTGGTTATGTAGTTCACCGTTTCGTCAAAACTTGCGCCTTCTTGCGTTTGGTTAACTGCCGATATGCACACCTGCCGAATCAATCGCTTCCCATATCCTTCGCGCAGAATCTCAGCGTGCCTTGTCGCGTTTGTTGGCGAGCATGCATCAAATACCATCTGCGTCAACTCGGGCAATCCGTATTGAATCCCAATTGGCAAATGCTCCACGACCTGTGCAAGGCTTACGGTGTCAACGCTTGAACCTTTTTCAATCTCGCGTTTCAAGCATCGAAACAAATCGCCGTGTTGTTCAAAATGCTCTGGTTTGATTTCAAGGTTGTCCAAAACCTGGTTGTTGACAAGAATGGCTCCAATCAATGCGACTTCACTGTTCAATTTCTAGCTCCTGTAAAACTTTGCCTTTGCTGGTCAACACCCAACCGTTCTCGGGGCTTTTAAAAAACAAGTGCCCCCAAAGTTCCCTCAAAGCCTTAGCCAACACTTGGGGCCATTCAACATATTTTTTTTGCTTCCCGTTTCTTTTTGCTGAATACTGCTGCTCAAGAAATTTCCACTGAAGAAAAGCGAAGTCGTCAGGCATAGCCAACCTATCAATTACATTCCATACCGGATCATCTTTTTCAATTGCCTTCAATCCTTGCTCATGTCTTTGTTTGACAAAAGAATCGAAGGTAGTGATTTTTTTAGCAGGCTTGTCCTGCGCTAAAACTTCAGGATTCAGTGAATCAGGATTCAGGATTAAGGATTCAGGATTCAGGGCGTTAACTAACGGTTCTTTAACAGTGGGTTCACGTTCTTCTAACGTTAGATTAACGTTATTTTTACGTTTATTCCCCGTTACGCACCCGTTTTTTGTACGTTCATTGACCGTGAAAGACCCGTCTTTGTCAGGTAATTCACTGTCTTTTTCTGTGCCGTGTGGGTTTTGATGCTTAAGAAAATTGTTTATTAAAATCACAGACTTATTTGACGCCTGATATCGATCAATGAACCCGTCTTGCTCAAGCAGAGAGAGCATTGAATCTATGTCTATAGAATCGTAAGGGAAAAGCTCTAGCTTGATTCGCTTTGGCCTATCCTCAATCCGGCCTTCCCTGTCTGCCAGTGTCCAAAGACCAATAAAAAGCAAACGAACAGCCGGGTCGCGCTCGGCTAATAGCTCGTTTTTAAAAAATCCTGGTTTTATGTTTCTGGCTCGCGCCATAAAAAAATCCCCTTTGGTGGACGCACTCAGGTGAGAATTCCGAGACGGTCAACCTGACGGTTATGATACGGGCCGAGTACGCCCATCAAAAGGGACTACTGCGACCATCTTATACGCCTCTCACAGCGTTGATTTATATTAACCCAAGCTGCTTTAGAAGCGCAATACTCCACGCCCGCACCAATCGCTTGTTTGCTGCTGTCTTTTTGCGCATGTCACGCTTGGACATTCGGCGTGCTAGTTTCATTGCTTCGGTCATAGTAAATGGCTCCAAGTTTCGCGTTGCATAATTTTTTCAATAGTTCGGATATGTACCTTGTACTTTCGAGCCAATGCTTCGTTGCTCAATTCGTCTCGAATGTAATCGCGCAATTCCTCGCGCTTTCGCTGTGCTGCGCGTATTTCAATCACTTCAAGGTCAAGTAATGCGGATTGAGGCAGGTCTTGACCGCGCATTGCGAATTCGCGAGTTCGGCTCAGGTATTCATCGCGGAAAATACGCCCTTTCGGGCGCAATTCCTTCGTAGGCTTGTTTTTGACAAAGTGATTCAAAATAAACCCCCTTGTTCTTTTTTAGCGTCTGAAATGTTTTCACATGCAAGTTCAAAATACTCGGGTTTTAATTCAGTTCCCACAAACCTGCGCCCCATTTTCAAAGCTGTGTAACCTTCTGATCCAATACCCGTAAAAGGTGAAAAAACCAGATCATTTGGGTTAGTCCACAAGTGAATACATCGCTCAATTACATCAAGCTGAAGCGGGCACATGTGCTTCAAATCGTTTTCGCTTCGCGCTGGCAGTTTGTTAAGCGTTCGGCCTTGGTCAATGTCATCCCATATCGGGCTTGCATATTTTTGCCACATTGAAACAGGCAAGTCCTCGCCGTGAGTTACGCGATCTTGTGCTTCACCTGGCTTTCTCATGGTCACAACGTAATCAGGCAATCCCATACGGCTCATGGTGCTGTTTTCTCGAATGGTCTTGTGCAGCAGGCCCAATGCTTTAGTGCGCTGCATGGCGACTACCGGATCTTTCCAGATGCAAACCTCGGAATGATAGATAAAACCTTCATCCTGAAACGCACGAATTAAATCACCTCGAAAATCACGCAAACCGATAAAACCTTGCCGCATTTTAGTGGTTGGCAAATTCATGCAGTGAAAAGACACGTTTCGACCTGGTTTTAAAATTCGAGCCAATTCTTTGATGAGGTACTTAAATTGCTGCACAAACTCATCATCGCCTGAAACGTTCCCCATATCGTGATCGCTGTTGGAATATGTAAACAAATCTGCAAAAGGGGGACTAAACACTGAATAATCAATGCTCTCGGATTCCATTCTTCGCGCCCATTTAACGCAATCGCCAAGATGCACTGTAAAGCCATCGCCGTTAAAAGTTGATTCTTTGTATTCATCAACAATATTGACTGTGCCTTGCAATTCTTGATTCATAATATCCCTCATATGTTCAACCATGTTGTGGCTTAGTTCGTGGTGTTGTTTTTCTTTGCGCTTGATGTTGGCTAGAATCTGACCCTCAGTTTCCGCGCTGAATATGTGAATCTGCACGTTACGCTTTTGACCGAAACGATAGCACCGGCGAACGGCTTGGTAGAACTTCTCAAAGCTATCATCCATGCCAACAAAAGCCATGCGCGCGCAGTGCTGCATGTTGATACCATAGCCAAACATTGATGCTTTGCTAATCAGAACTCGACCCTTTCTTTGAGTGCTCAATGTATTGAATTGCTGCAAGAAGCGTTGAAGTGTCGTCTCTAAAATGTCCGATTCCAAAGTTGCAGTGACTGCACAGCAATCCTCTAACTTTCCCTGTTGAATGACAGTGATCGACAAAGAACCTTCCTGATGCTTTTTCTCCTGGATCTGTTGTTTTGCAAATTGCACAAGCTCCAAATTGTTCGTTAAACATTCGTTCGTAACACTCAGGGGTGATTCCATATTTTTTGAGTCGTTGTGCAAATTTTTTATCTGGATTGCTTGCCTGCCATTCTTTTGATTTTTGTTTAAGTTCATTTCTGAACTTTGCATCCTTTGCATATCGCTCACGCCTTTTGCGATTGTATTCATCTTGCTGCTCTGGAGTTCGTTGAAACTTTTCTCTGTTTGCATTGGCGTATTTGCGCATATATTCGCGCCTGTGATCTGCGTTTGATTGCTGCCATTCAACAGATTGAGCGATGCGCTTTTCTCGGTTTTTTTCGTAGTACTGTTGAAAATATGTTTTTTCTGACATTTTTGACCCTCTTTAGGAAATGCCAGTTTATCACAAAACCATTTTATCGCCATAATTTTCAGGTCTGGATTGTCGGACCCTTTGATATTTATGCTTCCTGGTATAAGCGACTCCAACAATGCAGCCTCATCATTAAGATGACACCATATAACCCAATCTTCCTCTGGTTCTGCATTGACTACATCAGCCAATGCCTTACAGCGTGCTTCTAGGCTTTCACGCTGGGCTTTTCTACGCTCAAGCATGGTCTGTGCTGGTCGTGCGAACAAATCAAAGCCTTGGCTTTCTAGCTCAACCACATGCTCAAAGTATTGAGGTTCAGGCAAATTATATTTGCTGCCATCAAATCCAATGTCTGACGGATTGCGAAGAACCACGGCCCATGACCCCATCCATTCCCAGAATCGAGATGCGCCCCATCCCTTCAAACGCCATGTGCCAGTGTCGCCAGTGTCATTGACGAAATAGGTTGCAAGCATTTCTGTTCGAGTCATAACGCCCAAAAACTCGCACTGGTTTCCAAGCTCGTCAAAATCATTAGGGCTTGGTGTTGCTGTACAGCTCAAACGATAGGGCACTGACTGGCAGCTTTGAATCAGCCGAGTACGAGTTTTCCCGTCATGTGCTTTAAGAATGGATGATTCATCCAAAACAACGCCTTGCAACGACTCAAAATCAATCGCATCCATGCGCTCGTAGTTTGTAATCCATACGCCTGGTGATGTTGGTGTTTCGCCGTTTTGGACTCGATACACATCAATCCCAAACGTTTTTCCTTGTTCAATGGTCTGCTCAGAAACAGCCAAAGGCGCAAGAATCAAAACCATGCCGCCAGTGTGTGATGCCACCTCGTCAGCCCATGACAATTGCATCAAAGTTTTGCCAAGCCCTGTATCTGCAAAAATAGCAGCACGCCCACGACGAACGGCCCACGAAACAATGGCGTGCTGAAAGTCAAAAAGATGCTCGTTTAACTCACTTGGCTGGTGGCCCGTTGCAACTTCAAGCCTTCTTTTTGATCGAACAAAATCCTCATAATCCAGTCTCATTTTTCCCTCTCGTTTAAAATTCGCTCAATCGTCACATTCAGCGCATCAATTTCATCCATCTTCATAACTTGCCACATGCGTTTTTGCCCGTGGATGCCGTTTAAAGCGCCCCTATGGCAATCAGCACAAAGCGCGATACTGGTGAACCAGCTACCCTGCTTAATTTCATGCGCTTCGCTTTGGTGACCTTCGTTGCACACCGAGCATGGCAAAGACTTGACACGCTCAACATGTTCACGCTCGGCCTTTGTCATGGCTCGTTTATTTTTACTTTGCATTAACACCACTCCCCGATAATTTGATCCATCAACCTTTCTGCAGTGG
>OVAY01001870.1:9177-23609 GCA_900406395.1 Kernera saxatilis | reverse complement strand
AACCATTGGGAATACATCCAGATTACCCTTTCGGACACCTCTACCAGATTGTCAACACACACATTCCGGAGGAAGTCCTCTATCTACTCTGGTACCTCTGCTCTATCTACACCATTGGCATCGCATTCGACATCAAATGGCTCTATCACTACGTCAACAACCTCAGGAACCCGAAAGAATGTCTCTCAACGTTTCTAACATGGTTCGCACCACTCAGCAGCTGGAGCGGGAAGTTAAGAAAGTCAGCCACTGCAACAAACAACAAAACACGAGCTATAAATCCTTTTTTTTGTATAGCTTAAGGCTCCGGTCAAAGTCACTCCTAAAAAACATCATATAATTTGGACTTTTCAAACTGCAAATCTTTGATGCATAATGAAACAAACAATGAAAAAGCCTTGAGCGAAAATATATATGTTTTTGTTTTTACACTTGAGAATTGCATCTCATCGAAGCTCTATGCGTTTCTTCACTACTTGAAGCCATACTCACTTGTTGCACCATATTCACTATTTTGATACTCTTTACTCTCTTAAGAGTTTTTTGCACTCATAGATACTTTATCACTAAGTTATTGTCAATATACTAACTTCAAGAGGACTTTTTTATGCTGAAAAACTTTTATACCCTTAAGAACACGTTTAGTTACTCTTTCCTCCTTATCTTTCATCTTCAACCGGTCTCTTTTCTGTATCTTCTATTTCCTTTTAATAAATATTTTTGTCCAATCGTGATAGTGATTATTCGTTGCGTCTGTTCTTTAAATTATCCATCTAATGTTTGAGAATAAACTTCCAATTCTAAGAAATTGAGGAGAATCTCACGATTTGATTTCGATATATCCTTCTGATTTTGAGATCATTTTCTTTTTGGCAATGAAACCTAACTAGTCGGACAACAAAGAAGACCAACATCGTTTGATTCCTCATAGAGACACTCGTATCCGCCACCGGGGAGATCAAAATTCCTCTTCCACTAGAACCGTTGGCGTATGTGTGAACCATTATATACATGAGAACCCATGTTTCATTTAGAAAATATAAAGATTAAGGTTTCGACTTTTGAGGGCTTTTTGTGTGATTCATGTCGCTGATTGAATATGTGTTCTTTGATTTCACTTGACCCTCTGTTTTTGTTTTGGATAAAGTTTTGAGCTTTCTATCGTCTCATGTGATCTCTTTCGAAAAAAAAATGAATTTTGGGTGTTTCTAATTAGACATTTGATCATTAGACCATGGCTGAGAGAATAACTCGAAGACGAAGAAGATTATTGAATTGCTTTGTAGCCACTAGGATTTGAACCATCGGCTGATACAATCTTTTATTTTTTAATTTTAAATTTTCACAATGATATTTTGTGGCCACTTAACAACGACCATATATTCAAAAACGAATGGACAAGATGAGGCAAAAATTCTGAATATTGTGTTATGGACATGTTTATGTGGATATATATTATCATGGACACAATCTAAAAACAACTAATAATGAATAAATTTTTATAGTTAAGTTATTGTAGACAGATTATTATAGACGGTACTAGTTGTTGCTTTTGTTAGGTTATAAAATATCTGAAATACCCGAAAATATTCAAATTATCCGAAACCAACCGAACTAACTGAAAAACTATCCGAAACTAAACGAAAAACTAACCGAACTAACATAAATTTTTTACCAAACTAACCAAAAACTAAGCGAACAAACTAACTAAATTAACAAAAAAATAACCAAACTAACCGAAAAATTATCATATATTTTTCATAATTCAGATATTTCGGTTACCCGTTTGGTTCTCGGATAATATCCGAACGGAACTGATATCCACAGATCCAAAAAAGAGGATCCATTCAGTTATTTACCACTCTGAAACCGAACCGAACTTTTTCATTCGGTTAGGTTCTTTCGGATCCAGGTAATTATCCCATGACTATCTCCTTCTAGTGAGCTCTTACCATTACATGTTCCAAGATCAGTAATTTTGTCAAGATTGTGTTTGAAAATTAGGTATGGGCAAAATACACGGAACCGAAGAACCGAACCGAAACCGACCAAAAAAAAGAGGTACCGGATCCGAACAGAAACTGATAAAATATTCGAATGGATTTTAAACTTGTATATCCGAAAAACCAAAACCGAATCCGAACCGAACTGAAAACCGAATAGATACCCGAAATAATCCGAAATACAATAATATATTCCTAATATTAATTATATTCAGAATTGATATAACCAAATTATCTAAAATAACAATCATAAACTTGAATATATCAAATATTTTTAAACTAAAATACCGAAAATAATTAAATATATGAAAACTATTAGTTATATATCTCAAAATTTAAACAAATTTTATTTAAATCTAGGGAGTGATTGGCTTGAAGACTCTTGAAGCTTTAGAAACTTTTAAAGCTTTTAAAGTCAACTTTAATCGAATCACATTTTTACTTTCATTTTTTATCTAAAGCCCTGAAAATCTCCTTTTCATTTTTAACTCTTTAAAATCTATTTTTTTCTAAAGTCTACGAAATGTGACTTTAAGATGAAAGAGAAAAAATTTAACATTTTTCTATTTTTTTTCTTCCTCAAAATTATTGTAAATATTTTTTAAATTTATGTATATTTATCATAAACAAATTTTTATCAATTAATCATTGTTATTTTTTTCTAGATCTATTTTAGTATAATAAATTTATTTATTTTAACTTGGACCATAACATGTAACATAGTAATTTATGTAAATTTTGTCTTTATGTTACCAAGAGATTCAAATCCAGTATAATTTATATTTTTGATAGTTAAAAAATGTATATAATATTTAAAGTAACATTTTTTATAGTCTTAGAGGCTGATTGGCAAAGTGACTTTAAAAGCTTTAAAAATTTTTAAAGTTTTTAAAGTGCCAATCAGACTTTATTAATTTAAAAGTCTTAAAAGTCCTAAAAGTTCTCCTAAAAATACTCAAAGCCATTTTCTTTGGTTTTTACTCTTAAATCACGTCTTTTTTTCTAAAGCCAACAAAATGTTACTTTTATTTATTTTAAAATCAAAATCTTTAAAATTTCTAAAGTTAAAGTTTAAAATAAAATTTTAAAGTTAAAGCCCTTACCAATCACCTCCTTAATTACCAATCATAATTTTATCAATATCTAAAGTAACAGTCACAACTTCTAAAGCCAAAATCTCTACAGCTAAAAGTCTAAAGTAAAAATCGCCACCGAATTAGCTGTTGGAGCCTTTCCATTAATAAATTGTTGTTGACAAAAAAAAAAAAAAAATCTCTACAGCTAAAAGTCTAAAGTAAAAATCTAAAGTCACAGTCCTTACCAATCGGCCCCTAATCAAATTTTTAGATATTTTTCATAATTACGGATACCCAAATCTGAACCGAACCAAAATTTAAAATACCCAATCAATACCAACTTTCCAAAACCAAAATATCTGAATCCAAAATATTCGATCCGAATCCGAACTAAATATTCGAATGCGCAAGAATGAAAATTGACAAAAAAAAAAAAAAAAAGAATTAACAAGCCTTTAAGGCTTTGTAAAATTTTTATTTCTCAAGCTTTAATTTGAATATCTTTTTAACAAAAAAAAAAAAGTAAGGTGACACTAAAAATTAAAATGCTATTTTACGTAACTACCCATTTATGATTTATTGATGTTGGGTCATCTAGTGAAACGGCCACAGAGAGAGAAAGAGAGAGTGGCAAAGACTCAAAACGATAGGCATCGAAAGCGACTTCCTTTATTCACTGCCATGACATGTTCTTCTTCATTGATGACCGTTTTACCCTCAAAGAGAGGAGAGAGAAAATGTGAAAAAACCACACTACTGCAACAAGGACGTCCTCTCTCTCCTCTGCAAAGCTTCAGAACTCTGGCAGTGAAAGAAAGATGATGGGGTTTTTAACTTTATCCTCCAAATAATTCCCCTCTTCTTCCCTCCCACACAGTCCCTACAGTTGTACATTTTCTCTCTTTACCACATTTATGTGTGTCTCCTCTCTCTCTCCTCTCTCCATCTCTATCTCAGTCTGTGTGTTCTGTCGTCTGAGCACTCAATGAAACGCCAGAAGGATGTGATGGAACGATAAAAATCAAGACTTTTTCTCTCGGTGAAAGTTAAATATTAAAAAATTTATGTATGTAAAAGAAAAAACAAAAGAAAAGAAACAATTTTGGGGAGAGTCTTTCTGAATCATAAACAAAAAAAAAAAATCTAATGTCGGTTCTCTTCTCTATCCTCTGTTTCCTCTTCTTCTTCATGGAGAGTTAAAAAAGCTTCTTTTAGTATATTTGGGTTAAGCAAAAACGCAGTCGTTTTGGCTTGTACGCATGTGGAAATGGCTCTGCTTGGCAAGAAAGTAGTCCTTCTGGGTTTTCTCATCTGTTTAAGCTTTGGGACTACTGTAAATTCAGATAATGGTAAGTGCATGGTTAACATAAAGCCTCAAGATTTCGTCTTTTTGAAGTGAAAAGAAACAGGAAAAATGAGAAATTTGTTTTTGTTTTTGAAGTATTCTAAGGAGTTTTGTGGTGAAAATGAGATCTGGGTACTTGCCATTTTCTTTTCTTTTTCCTTTTTGACTTAGCTGAATAAATTAGGGTTTGAGTTTTTAATTTTCTTGGAAGTTGAATTTATTTAAGTACTAATTTTTCTCAAGAACTGACAAATGTTATTTTTCTTTGTTTTTGTTTCTGTGCGTGTGTTAATAAAATATCCTAAAAATAAAAAAAGGAGCAACGTTGCTGGAGATTAAGAAGTCATTCAAAGATGTGAACAATGTTCTTTATGACTGGACAGGTTCACCTTCTTCGGACTATTGTGTCTGGAGAGGTGTGACTTGTGATAATGTCACCTTCAATGTTGTTGCTCTGTAAGTTTCATCATTTTCTTCTTTTTGGTGTTAGGTTTGATTTTCTTGTGAGAAAAGTTCTAATTTGTTTTGTTTCTTTCTATGTTTTGTAGTAATTTGTCAGATTTGAATCTTGATGGAGAAATCTCACCTGCTATTGGAGATCTTAAGAGCCTCTTATCCATGTAATTATTTCAACAACAGTCACTGTAGATTGAGATTTAAAAGTTTCTTCTTTTTTGGCACTCTCTGGTGTGTGACTTAGTGCTGATTATTGTTGTCTTTTGGTTTTTCTGACACAGTGATCTTCGAGGTAATCGCTTGTCTGGGCAAATCCCTGATGAGATTGGTGACTGTTCTTCTTTGCAAAACTTGTAAGAATCCCTTAATTAAGTAAAACCAATTGATAAGTGTTAACAGTCTTTAAGAGTTTAGTGGTTGAAATGTGTTCATGTTGTTGTTCAATTCAGGGACTTGTCTTTCAACGAATTAAGTGGTGACATACCGTTTTCGATTTCAAAGTTGAAGCAACTTGAGCAGCTGTAAGTTTCTACTTCTTATCCTGTTCAATAGTCTTCATATGTAAGTATATGTCTTTTCTAAAGATACGCACCATGTGGAATATAATTTTTACCTTTTCCAGGATTCTGAAGAACAACCAATTGATAGGACCGATTCCTTCAACGCTCTCTCAGATTCCAAACCTGAAAATTCTGTATGTTCCCTCTGATACTCACATCTCTGCTAGTTTTAGCTATATAGATTGATCAGAGCATGAAATTTCGGATGTGCTGTGACAAATTCTAGGGACCTGGCACAGAATAAACTCAGTGGTGAGATACCAAGACTTATATACTGGAATGAAGTTCTTCAGTATCTGTAAGTGTCCATGTTTTGAGTCCTGGCTCTTTCAATGTTTCCTCTTGCCTTGTGATAACTGTTGTTATATGATGAGCAGCGGATTGCGGGGAAACAACTTGGTGGGTAACCTTTCACCAGATTTGTGTCAGCTTACAGGTCTATGGTATTTGTAAGTCAATCAATCTCTCCTTGTCCATCTGAATACTATGATGAGTTTCATTTTTCAATATGAAAATCTCTTGACTTTTCTTTTCTGTATTCAATCAGTGACGTGAGGAACAACAGTTTGACGGGTAGTATCCCTGAGACGATAGGAAATTGCACTGCCTTCCAGGTTTTGTATGTGCCTCTCTCTACTACTTCTAAACATCCTTACTGAAGTTTTGGTACTTGAGAAAATCTACTAAAATGATTTGGTTATGATGAAACACAGGGACTTGTCCTACAATCAGCTAACTGGTGAGATCCCTTTCGACATCGGTTTCCTGCAAGTTGCCACATTGTTAGTCCTCACCTCTCTTCTGTTACCATATTGTCTTTAAAACTTTTGCTACTCTTTGCTTTCTCTCTAAAGAAGATTATTTTCTCATCTTTAGATCATTGCAAGGCAATCAGCTTTCTGGGAAGATTCCATCAGTGATTGGTCTCATGCAAGCCCTTGCAGTGTTGTAAGTACTTTTCTCTTTAATCAATGAAGCTAATTTTAACATTTCCATGAACTTACAGGTTCCATATTTCTTATACAGAGATCTAAGTGGCAACTTGTTGAGTGGACCTATCCCTCCGATTCTGGGAAATCTTACTTTCACAGAGAAATTGTAATTCTTTACCTTCATAGACTCTTCGTTATTCAAACAGAAGTTACAATGCAGAAGGCTTCCGTTTATTTGATATGGAAGTCTAATGACTCAATAGATTTCAGTTTTCGATTTGAAGTCATATGTTGTTATTCATACCATTAAAATGATTGTGACTATCATTTTGGCTTTTATCTCTAGGTACTTGCACAGTAACAAGCTGACTGGTTCAATTCCACCTGAGCTTGGAAACATGTCAAAGCTTCATTATTTGTATGAGCAACCTTTTTCTTCACTTCTCTTTTGCGATGTGGTTACTTTTAACTTTTTTTTCAGCATCAACAATTTGTACAATTTCGCAGGGAGCTCAACGATAATCGTCTTACAGGCCATATACCACCAGAGCTTGGGAAGCTTACTGACTTGTTTGATCTGTAAGTAACGATAATCGTCTCCCTATGCTTGACATGTTTTGATGCTTTAATATTGATGTTCTGTTTGAAAATAGGAATGTGGCCAACAATGATTTGGAAGGACCTATACCTGATCATCTGAGCTCTTGTACAAACCTAAACAGCTTGTACGGATCTCTTTCTTTTAAAAAATTTACACTGGAATGCTCAAGATTGTTGCTTCTAATATGATTGTGTATCTCATTAATGTAACTTCAGAAATGTTCACGGGAACAAGTTCATTGGAACCATACCCCGAGCGTTTCAAAAGCTAGAGAGCATGACTTACCTGTAAGTATTGATGCTTAAAATCTTCAGAGTAGTGTTACTCAATCTTTCTGATGTCTTATATATGATACAGTTTTGCAGCTTTTGTTTTTTGTTATTCTAAAGCCATTAACTACGGAGATTTGGTTGTCTTTGATTTATCGGTTGAACCAGTAATCTCTCCAACAACAATATCAGAGGTCCAATCCCTGTTGAGCTATCTCATATCGGTAACTTAGATACATTGTAAGCATCTTTTTTTGTTTTCTGTGAAGTATACATCTTCATATGTGCTTTGTCATATGTTTATTTATTTTTCTCTGCAACATTTTAAAGGGATCTTTCCAAGAACAAGATAAATGGCATCATTCCTTCTTCCCTCGGTGATTTAGAGCATCTTCTCAAGATGTGAGCATCCATGACACCTACACTTTCTTGTTTTGTTTTTTAAGTAAACAACGAAAATGGCTTGTGAAATCCAGCTTTCTTGTTATAGGAACTTGAGTAGAAACCATATAACTGGTGTAGTTCCTGCCGACTTTGGAAATCTAAGAAGCATCATGGAGATGTAAGAACTATAATCTTCTATTTGCTTTGTTAGAGTTCTTTTATATTTCGCCATTACTGTTCTAAATCTATGTTCTTTGTCTTTTTGATTCCAGAGATCTTTCAAATAATGATATCTCAGGCCCAATTCCTGAAGAGCTTAACCAACTTCAGAATATGTTTTTGCTGTAAGCCATCTTCCTCTTACCCCTTCTAAGCTGTCAAGAAATTGTTTCAGTGTTGGGAGAGAATTTGTTCTGCTTGATGACAGAATAAGAGTTCATCTCAAGTTATTGCATACGACTCAAATAAAAGATAGATATCTGAATTGAATCTATGGTCACTATTTGTGATCCAGGAACATATATTGGTTTGCTAATCTATCTAGTGTTGTGTTTCTTCAAATTGCAGGAGACTGGAATATAATAACTTAACTGGTAATGTTGGTTCATTAGCCAACTGCCTCAGTCTTACTGTTCTGTGAGTAGACACACCCTTTGTTCTGAAACAAATTTTGTGTCTCTGTGTAAAACTTGTGCCAAGAACTTCAACTCTGTAATCTTGACTATCTCCTATAGGAATGTATCTTACAACAACCTAGTAGGTGATATTCCTAAGAGCAATAACTTCTCAAGATTTTCACAAGATAGGTATGGTAATTAAGCAGGTTTTGGTATTCTGTATTTTGTTTTGTTGGCTAATTTATCTTTTTTTGGTTTTCTTCTAAAGCTTCATTGGCAATCATGGTCTTTGCGGTAGTTGGCTAAACTCGCCTTGTCATGTTTCTCATCCAACTGTTCGAGGTGATTATCTCTCAGTCAAGAAACTTGGGTTAGCGAAATCTAAATCTAAACAAACCTTATTTCTATCCTTGTTTTGTTTGCACAGTGTCAATCTCTAGAGCAGCTATTCTTGGGATAGCTATTGGCGGACTTGTGATCCTTCTTATGGTCCTAATAGCAGCTTGCCGGCCGCATAAACCTCCTCCTTTTCTTGATGGATCACTTGACAAACCAGGTTTACTTGTGAAATGACTCTCTGAAAACGTTTCTCTCCCTCCATTATTGTAATCTAATAGCTAATCTTGAAGTTTCTTGATCACATCAGTAACCTATTCGACTCCAAAGCTGGTCATTCTTCACATGAACATGGCACTCCACGTTTACGAGGATATCATGAGAATGACAGAGAATCTAAGTGAGAAGTATATCATTGGGCATGGAGCATCAAGCACTGTATACAAATGTGTTTTGAAGAACTGCAAACCAGTTGCGATTAAGCGGCTTTACTCTCACAACCCACAGTCAATGAAACAGTTTGAGACAGAGCTCGAGATGCTTAGTAGCATCAAACATAGAAATCTTGTGAGCTTACAAGCCTATTCCCTTTCTCCCTTGGGGAGTCTTCTCTTCTATGACTACATGGACAATGGCAGCCTCTGGGATCTTCTTCACGGTAAGTCTATCATCTTTCTCTGAAACCCGAAACTCATTTGATTCTAAACATAACATCTTGCTTTGCTTCTGTGTGTATGTTTTGCAAAGGCCCTACGAAGAAGAAGACTCTTGATTGGGACACACGGCTTAAGATAGCGTATGGTGCAGCTCAAGGACTTGCGTATCTACACCATGACTGTAGTCCAAGAATCATACACAGAGACGTCAAGTCTTCCAATATTCTCTTGGACAAAGACTTGGAAGCTCGTTTGACGGATTTCGGAATTGCGAAAAGCCTTTGTGTGTCAAAGACACATACTTCAACTTACATCATGGGCACTATTGGTTACATAGACCCTGAGTATGCACGCACTTCACGTCTCACCGAGAAGTCTGATGTCTACAGTTACGGAATCGTGCTGCTCGAGTTGTTAACTAGAAGGAAAGCTGTGGATGATGAGTCCAATTTACACCATCTGGTTTGGTCCCTTACTCTCTTTTTCAAATGTTTTGTTTTTAGAAAGGTCAATCATTTTCTCTGTTCGGTTTTGTCTGTAATTATTTTCGGTTTGCTTTGGTTTAGGAAAAATATATTAGTAAAATTCATATAGAAAAATGCCCTACATACCATTTTTAAATTATTTTTTTTCCAAAAATACTATTACTAGTTTTTTTTTCTCCAAAAATATCACTATTTATCTTTCATTTCTAAATATACCACAAAACTATAAACAAGTTTTATGGGTTTAAAATTTTTTTTTTGGGTTTGGAATTAATATTTTTTTTGTTTTGGATTTAGTTTTTAGGGTTCTTGGTTTAGTTTTGAGGGTTTGTGTTTAGTTTTGAGGAATTTTGGTGAAATTTTTGTAAATCAAAACTTATGGTGGCATTTTTGGGAAAGAACTTATGATTGTATTTTGGGAATTGTTTTTTCAAAATGTAGTATTTTTGAGAATTGTCTGGGACCATTTATTTACAAAAATACCACTGTATGTTTTTTTTTTTTCTGATTAACACCCCATATGACTATCTACCAAAAATCATCATTTTAAATATCATTAGATACGTTTTTGGCATTTACTTAACTTAAAAATGTTATTTCAAGTTAGATTGCTAATTCAGTTTTGGTTTGGTATAAAACTATTGTTAGGCTTTAGTTTTGACATGAAGAAATTTGATTTGGTTTTGTTTATTTGGTATAAAACTATTGTTATGCTTTAGTTTTGACTTGAAGAATTTCGATTTGGTTTGGTTTGGTTTGGTTTTCGATTCAGATAATGTCGAAGACAGGGAACAACGCGGTGATGGAAATGGCAGATCCAGATATCACATCGACATGTAAGGATCTCGGCGTGGTCAAGAAGGTTTTCCAGCTCGCGCTACTATGCACCAAAAGACAGCCGAGCGATCGACCCACAATGCACCAGGTGACTCGTGTCCTAGGCAGCTTCATGTTGTCGGAGCAACCACCAGCTGCGGCTGCAGCCACGTCGATGACGCTGACTGCTTCGTGCTACGTCGATGAGTATGCAAATCTAAAGACTCCTCACAATGTCAATTGCTCTTCCATGAGTGCTTCAGATGCAGAGCTCTTTCTTCGATTTGGACAAGTTATTTCTCAAAACAGTGTGTGAACTTGTGTTTTTTTAGGAGGAGAATCTTAAAAACGGTATCGTTTTAGTTGTTGCTTAAGATGTTAGAAAAATTTAATGTAAAAAATTGTGCACTGCCCTTAGTTTATTAGATAAGTGTGTGAATATATTTTCAAGACTGGTACTTAGGCTTTAACTATTTCTTCTATCTAAATTTTATCGTTTTCGATGATAATTGTTGAATTGATTTAAGCACTTATGTACTTTTTTCATTTGTGCTTTCAACTTCATTAGAATTTAGAACATTAATTAGTTTATTGGTTTTAACTGAGCAGGAGAATTGAACTTGTGGGTTGCTTCATGCTTGTCAAGAATCAGTTTTCGAATAAATTGCAAATATCTTGGAATTTTTTATATCGGATTTTAAGTATTGACATATGAAAAATTAAATAATATTGACCGATTGGTTGTGACCTCTTACCTGATTAATTATAAGCATAGCTGTTTCAGTTTAAAGGTGTTGATAGATATAATTGTTTCTCAAAATTATATATATCCAGTACATATAAAAATTGTTTATCATTAGCTATTAATATAATTTTCTTTTACATAGAAGATTTTTGATAATTCTGAGTTTTCTTCTAACTTTATCAGTAAACAACGATACAAAATTTCACGTGAAAAGTCTGTGACCCGCTAGTTAATAAATAAAGACATAACCCAAAAAGTAATATGTGTATTCCTTCAACTATATTTATAATGCTACTCTGCTTACATTGACTGCAAAGAATTCAGATGCCCAAAAGAGAGATTATCGGTCAATTGCATGTCGTAACGTGCTATACAAGGTTATCTCAAAAATAATTGCTAACCGTTTCAAAGCCATGCACTACCGGAGTTTTTTCGTCAAAATTAGTGTGCTTTTGTTAAGGGAAGACTTCTCCTTGAGAACGTACTATTGGCCAAGAAACAAGTTAAGGATTATCACAAAGATTCTATTGCATGCCTAAGTGTTACAAAGTTCGATATCTCAAAGGCATTTGACACTGTGCAACGGTCTTTATATCACATCGATCCTTCATGCCATGCGCTTTCCAAATCTCTTACTGGATTAACATTTGTATATCCACATGCCTACTTTGTGGCCATGAATGGGAAATTGAGGGTTTTTTTCTAAGTAGTCTCGGTCAAGGTTGTTCACTTTCGTTGTATCTCTTTGTCATGGTAAACGATGTTCTGTCTCGTCTTTTAAATCGTGCAGCTTTATCGGGTTCTATTGGTTACCATCCAAAATGTCACCAAGTCAAAGTGACACATTTGAGTTTCGCGGATGATATCTTGGTCTTTACGGATGACTCCATGGGCTAGCTAATGGAGTGATGGAAGTGTTGAAGACATTTGAACACATGTTGGCTTTAAGGATCAATGTTTGGAAATCAGCTTTATACATATCGCTACAGCCGCTGGTCTAACTGATCGGTTCACTCCCATTTTGGTATCTTGGGTTGTCATTAACCATGAAAACGATGACAACTCATGATTTTGCATCCTTGATTGATCGAACTGGAAGTAAGTTTCTCTCTTATGCGGGCATAGCCGGTCCTGAGATATTTGAGATCTAATACGAAATAAAAATTCGGAGCCCTAGAAAATATATAAAATAAAAACACAAAGATGAAAAAACTTAAGTTTGTAAAAAAAAAGAGATACAATATCCAGAAAATTAATTAAAAAACTATCGATTTTTAAAAATAACCCTTTTGTATTTTTTTTCTGCAAAATCATTCATCAAATTTTCATAGTTAAATTTTTTAACCATGTCTCTTTTAACCAATAACATAGCCAAACCATTCAACATTTTCTGTAATATATTTGATCGTAAGTAAATCTTTATCAAATTCAATTTTGAGAATTGCTTCTTTCGGCCGAAACGATTGAATGCAGTATTTGAATAACAATCCTTGAACCTTTTCAAAATTTTAATACTGATATTAAATTATAAAACTTACAATCAATGAATATGAAACCAAATAAGAAAGAAATTGAAAACAAATCTTAAAACTTTCTGTCTAATTCTCTTGTCAAATTTTCTGGTCGTCTGTTTCTAACTAAAAATAATAGTTTAAAATTTTACCCAAATTAAGAAGAAACTCTTATAATTAATCGTGGATCTTTTAACTTCTTACTTTTTTTCTAATACAATAAAAAAACAAATTAATTATGTATATAAAATAGGCCTCACAATCACAAAGTTTTATTTTTTCCTATTCTTTCCACGACAAGGCTACAACATAATGTAAAAAAAAAATTTAGTGGGTCCTAAAAAATCAGAAGCCCTATTCATTTGTTTCTTATGTATTGGTTCAGGGCCGGGCCTGTATGCGGGCCGACTTCAACTAACTTCTTTCATTATTGCAAGCATATCAAATTTTTGGTGTTCCAACTTCCTTCTCATTGTTTTGAAGAATTTGAGAAGCTATGCGGCGCGTTCTTATGGTCCGGTTCTCCAAGTGGTCCTCACAATGCAAAAGTTTTATGGGTTTGTTCGCTATCCTAAGCAAGAAGTTGATCTTAGGATCCACCGTCTTCGAGTTGTCTTATTTAGAGGTTATCAACTCTTTCAGGCTCTTTATGGGTTGCATTAGGCATGACTACGGTTACAGTTATTACGGTTAAAATTTTTTAACCACCGGATACGGTTATAAATTTTTTTTAACTTTAACCTTAACCATTTAATATACGGTTAAAACGGTTACGGTCAAAACAGTTACGGTTAACACGGTTACGGTTAAATACAGTTAAAATTAATTAACTATTATGATATGGTTAATACGGTATAATTTGATTATCATACATTTGCTAAATAAAAAAAAATAACGATAAAGATTATCTATTTTAACGGTGATGGTTACAATTAATTATTTTCTGTTTTACTATATAAATACTTCAAAAAAAAATTAAAACCTTTTCATTTGGCTCCACTACAAAATTTAGCTCTATTTTTTTTCTTTTTGGAAATTTTGTTTGCCTCCAAATGTTTTTGTTAATAGTTGACAGTTTAAAATATATCTTTTAGTTTTGTTTTTTTTGCCTATTTAAATGTTACAGAAAAAAAGTAATAGAGAAGAGAGTTAAGCTGAAAATATAATACATACGTACCTTCATGAACAATTCCTGAAAATTTATAAAGCAAGATTCAATGGTGTAAGAATGATTAATAGTGATTCTAGCTTCAGATAAGTTTACATACATGCATGAAATACTATTTATAGGAGACTTGATTACTAAAAGAGTGGAAACTAAATTATGAATATCTTTGAATTTTTCAACAACAATTTAAACAACAAACGGCTACATTATCTTTATTAACCAAGTCAAAAATGATTTTTTGCTTTCTAATTTATTTACTTAAGGGCTATGTTTGATTTAAAACATAATTAACAATTTTGAGTTTAACTGAAATATATCACTATCAAGTTGCACTTGCATCATCCACGATTTATTTATTTTTTTTAAAAATTTTATTGAAATTATTATAAAACTGTTGTGTTTTAAAATTAGCTATATTTGATAGAAAAAAATATCAATTATATTTTAGCACATTCACTTCTTAATTTAAATT
>OVAY01001869.1:0-23612 GCA_900406395.1 Kernera saxatilis | reverse complement strand
TTTAAAATATTCATTCAAATAAACAATAAAAATCCTTTGATTTTTTTTTTTATTTTTAGAAAATGTATATGATATGTCGTAGCTTTTCAGAGATTGTGGTAAGAAAAATATGTTAAAAAATAGATGACAAGTGATAGTTTTTCAGAGATTATTGTGAGAAAAAAAACTTAAAATACTTGACAGGCTCTCATGACTTGAGTTTGAGGAAATCTTAAAATATTATATAAAATTAATACTAATTTTGTTTTAATGTTCAAACTTAAAAATATAGCTTATATTGTGCTAAAATTGATAAAATTGGGCTGAGATTTTTCTTTTAGTATGCTTTAATGTTTTGAATATATAATTTGTATTTTGTATCAATCAATAGGGAGAGGACCTTGGCAGCTTCTCATGAGTTGAGGTTGAGGGAATATTTTTTAAAAATATATATGATATGGTGAGAATTTTTTTTAAATATTAGGATATTAATACTAATTTTGTTTTAATGTTCAACTTAAAATATAGTTTATGTAGTTCTAAAATTGATAAATTTGGGTTGGGATTTTATATTTTAGTAGGCTTTGATGTTTTGAATATATAATTTGTATTTTGTTTCAATAGTTAGAGGACACTTGGCAGCCTCTCATGACTTAAAATTTTTTTAAATATTAGGATATTAATACTAATTTTATTTTAATGTTCAAACTTAAAATATAGCTTATGTAGTTCTAAAATTGATAAATTTGGACTGAGATTTTATATTTTAGTGGGCTTTGATGTTTTGAATATATAATTTGTATTTTGTTTCAATAGTGAGAGGACACTTGGCAACCTCTCATGACTTGAATTTGAGGAAACTTTAAAATATTATATAAGATTATGATATTCTATTAAAAACATATATAAGTTACTTACGCATGAAAGTCTTCTTGACGCTTAATTATCAGTCTTACCTGTCGACATTTAGTTTTTTTTTTTTTTTTGTCTTTGGGAGAAAACAAATTGACTTTCAGGTATCGAAGGAAGATAATGGAAGTGAAGGTAGATGTTGTGGGAAGAGAAGTGATCAAACCTGCTTCACCTGCACCTCATGATCGACTTCAACTCTCCCTCTTCGACCTCTCCTGTCCGGCAATTTACTTTTCAACAATCTTCTTCTACAAAGCCCTTGCCGGAGAGTCGTCGGAGATCATCTCCGGAAGGCTGAAGAGCTCTCTGTCGGAGACTCTGTCACGTTTCTATCCTCTGGCTGGACGAATCGAAGGCGTCTCCATCACTTGCAACGACGAAGGAGCCGTGTTCACCGAAGCACGCACCGATGTCCTCCTCTCTGACTTCCTCAAAAACAACCTCGATAATACTGACACTCTTGGAGAATTCCTCCCTCAAATCGCACCTGGAGAATCTGCAGGGACATGGCCATTGTTGAGTGTTAAGGTCTGTTTCTTCGGATCCGGATCCGGAGTGTCGGTCACTGTGGCCATATCTCACCAAATCTGTGACGCAGCCTCGTTGTTAACGTTTTTCCAAGGCTGGGCCGCTACGGCGAGAGGTGGATCTAATGACATGGCGGTGACTACTCCTCAGTTTGCAGGAGCTACCATTTACCCTCCTCCTCACAGCTCTTTCCAGTCTCCTCCTCTAATGGATAACCTTTCCGAGCTTAGAGGCAAGTGTGTAACCAACAGATTTGTCTTCAAATCCTCTAAGATCGCTGAGCTCAAACGAAAGGCCGCGAGCCAAAGTGTTCCGGTCCCTACACGTGTGGAAGCCATCACATCACTCATTTGGAGATGCGCCAGAAATGCCTCACGCTCTAACTCGGTCGCTCCAAAATCAACGCTGATGACTCAAGCCATGGACTTGCGGCTTAGGATCCCCTCTAATGTTTTGTCACGTGCCGCTATCGGCAACCTACAGTCAGCATTCTTTCTCAAGAAAGGCGCAGAGAGCGAGATGGAGATTGGCCAAATCGTTGCCGAGTTTAGAAAGGCCAAAAAAGGAGTCAATGAGATGATCGAAAAGAATCTCAAAGGTTACGATACTGCTAGTACCATCACCACTACCACACTTGGTCAAAACTTGTTGGGTGTGATGGGAAATTTTATATCAGAATTAAAACCGGACATAGACTTATACGCAATGTCTAGCTGGTGCAAAAAGCCTTTCTACGAGGTTGACTTCGGATGGGGTACTCCGGTATGGATGGGAGGCGCTTCACATATCAACATGGTGTATGTGGGGTTAATGGATTCAAAGGACGGTGAAGATGTAGAAGCTTGGGTTGGCTTACCCAAACAAGACATGCTCGTGTTTGTTCGTGACCAAGACTTGCTTACTTATGCCGTCGTAAATCCTCCAGTCTTGATCTAAACCAGTGACCATGTGTCGATGTTTTGTCATCGATATCCAAGATTGCACTATGCTTTGTTTTAATCATTGTTTGGCTTTTGCATTTTCCTGTGATTTGAATAAAGAGAACAATCATTTCAATTTTCATATTACTTGATGTATTCATGACCTTGAGCTTGTTTGTACATATTCTATATGGTTTATTTAACATTTGTGTATGTCAAGTTTTTCCATTTCCGTTACCATTAACGCTTTAATGATTTAAAGGTGTTTCATAGTTTTCCAGTTTTCCTTCTATAATTTTTCGTAAATTTTTTTATTAGTTTTTAGTCAATTTGTCTCTGATTCGGTTCATGGTTCTGATTGATTTAAGGCTGGTACAAGCTGTTAAGTTATATGAGTTTCCAACTCAAAACCAATTGGCAATGAGTGGATTGGCCCATATCCCTTATATATTACTCAAGGTCCCTCCCAACTTTCGATGTGGGACATTCTTCACACGCCCGTCTAGCCATTAATCTCGAAAATATCCTATTATAGGATTAATTTCGGGTAAGATCGGCCGGACTAATTTCGGGTCAGGCCGATTTCAAGTTAGATCTATCGGGTCACTCTTGGGCCTGAGAGATTTCGGTTCGAATGGGACAACGTGTGTTCAGGCTCTGATACCATGTTAAGTTATATGGGCTTCCAACTCAAAACCAATTGGTAACGAGTGGATTGGCCCATATCCCTTATATATTACTCAAGGTCCCTCCCAACTTTCGATGTGGAACATTCTTCACACAAGCTAAACCAAGAAGAAGTCGATTTTTGAAGCTTAACCTGATCAGTTTAAGGTAAGTTTCTTTCAAGATGCAAGGGTCTTGTTTTCTGAGCCCGTTTTGGTTCAAGATGCAATGGTATTGTTGATTGTCGAAAAAAGTCAAGTTAACAGTTTTCAACTACTGAGTGATTAAGAAATACATTATTTTTAATAAATAATACAATTGCAAGAAGTCATGTGTGAAGAATATCCCTGGGATTTTTAGTCAATTTACTAGTTAAAAATATTTTTCGGTTAGAAGTCTATCAAATTTAATTTGGTATCAGAACCTAGATACACATATCGTATACAAAATTTGACTGATCAATTTGACTCAAAATCGATAGGACCTAAAATTAGTCCGGTCGATGTAAACCAAAATATTCAATGGTTTCTAATTTAAGGTCTACCATGGCAGAGCGTTTTGGTGTATCTTTGATACACTATTAATTCGCATTTTGATTGACATATTCAATTTTTGCACGAATTTTCTTTTTTTTTTGTTTCCTCAATCTTATTATATAACGTGAACAGTTAATCTAGATTGTGACATGTGTTAATACAATAAAATAGTAAAAGTTAAAAAATGTAAAATAGAAAAAGTATAGTATTAACATAATTAGGGAAGGAAATAAGTAAAATAGTATAGTATCAATATAATTGGTAAAATAAATAAATAAAATAAAAAAAGAAATAATAGCAAAGTAATGGAAAAAAAAAAAGTTAAAAATAAATGAAAAGAAAAATTATCTATCTAATATGTTACTTATGTGAAATGTAAAAAGACCAAATTTGTAGAAAAGAAAAAAAAAAGGTAAAGTGATGGAAAAAAAAAGAAAAATTTGTTTTTGAAAGTATTCTCCTAATATGCTCTATATATCGTTATAAATAAGATCTAGAGTCTTCAAAATTCAATTGTGTGTTTCCATCTTTTTTTTCTCTTATTTATTGATATCAAATAAAAAAAATGAGTTTGAGGATTAAAAAGTCGATCAAAGTTATTTAACTCTAAATTAATTAGATCAAAATCATGTTTATTGTCGTATTAGTATGCGTTCTTCGTAAATGGATCAAGTTCAACCGATTACGAGCAACGGGTATTTACTTATTTTCTTAATTATATATAAATATAATTATTAATAAAAATCGCATATTATTCAGGTTTTAATCAATTATATAAATATATTACAACGATTACTTACTTTTTTTTTAAATTATATGTAAATACAAATATTATTAAAAACCCGTATATCATGCGGGTCTTAATCTAGTTAATATATAAAGGATAGTGCCTTGAGTCTAACGATACAAAAACTAGATACGCCAATTCCAACCCTTGAAAACGATTAGTTCGATTCATTAGGAAAAGGCTTTTAGAAGTTGACTTATTTTTAAACTCAATTGTCAATTCATAATTAAGTTAAGATTAAAGTTACAAAATCATATTTTATAAATACTGTTTGATGATGTGGTACTCTATATGGAGAGAGCTCATTTTGATGCTATGTATATGATGATTAAAAATCCTTTAGACTTTAGGTTTCTGTGTTTGAACTAGATGGAAAGCAATATTCTAAAGTCCATTAGTTCACTTCACATGTTCAGTGAAGATACATTGTCTATAAACAAAGTGATTTGATTCCGGAAATCAGGAATTTTCACTAATCATTATTAACTATTAAGTGATCGAGACCAAAAGAAAACAAAATAATAATAGGTGAGTCAATGAAAGCAAAAAAAAAGTATTATTTGGACCGTGGGGTTCCTTGATGACCGTAAAATACGCAGATCTATAACGTTATGCACACGTTAGTATATATGTACACATCGATATATCTGTTAGGACTCTCAAATAAGATTGGATATAAAATAATAGTATCACATGCGCGGAAATAAATTTTTATTAACAATTTTTTATTAAATTTAATATTAAAGTTTATATAATATACATTATAAAAATTATAATGAAATAATAATAAATTTTTATTGCTTTCAAAGATAGTTTAGTAAAAATTATCATGATGACTACACAATTTTTTAAAAATACGAATTTTATTGAATATATTTGCTGTGTCGCAAAATAAATAGTAGAAATTTAATATAATTTTTTTTTTCTATATTATCTTTAAATACCTCTTGTGAAAATTTAGTGTGAGTTTGGGCTTCCACATGCATGTTAGGATATTCCACATCGAAAATAAGATTGGACCTAGAATAATATGTAATAAATATGAACCACTTCACTCATTTTTAATTGATTGAGTTAACCATCCGTGAATATTAATAGGAACTACAAGTCTAGAACATACAAAAGTTGCAGAGCAAGGATATGGCACCTACATGCTGATGCTGATGTAGGCCTGGGATTTTGAGTACTCGGTTCGGGGTTGGATAGTTTTTTTTCAGGTTTCGGGTTTTCGGGTATAGAAGTTTAGGTTCCATTCGGATATTTTAGATTTTCGGTTCGATTTCGGTTCGGGTTTTTTCGGGTTCGAGTCGGTTCTCGGATATATGTTGAGAACCGATAAAGAACCGAAATCTATCGGATGCGGTTCGAATTGGTTACTTTTGTAACAAAAAATACCCAAAAGTATACAAATGTAACAAAAAAACCAGAAATACTCGAAAAAATTTAGAATTGTATTACTCAAATCTACCCAAAAGTAACAAAAAAAACCCGAAAATATGCAAAAAAAAAAAAGAATTGTATCACATAAATTTTACCCAAATTATCCGAATACAACTAATATTTTTTTTATGTATAATGATATTTCGGGTATTTCGGAATACCCATTCGGTTCTCAGTTCGGTTCGGGTTCGGTTCCGGTTCTTCGGATATAGGGGTCGACGTCCTGTTCGGATATTTTGTCGGTTCCGGTTCGGTTCGGTACCACATATTTCGGGTCGGGTTTCGGTTTTCGGGTAAAAGTCGCAGGGCTATGCTGATGCTCATGATTTTGTGCCTCCCCGATTTCCCTTGCTTTCCCGCTTCCCAATCGATTTTTTGTCAAAACTCAAATACGGATGTGGAGTCCAAAAATGATCTACATTTGAACAAAAAAAATTAAGACAAGGAAGGAAATCAAGGTTATCGCATTTAAGAAAAATTTGTATAGAAAAATAGAGTAGAATATTCATAAGTGAAAGTCAATCGTCTAATTTATGGTGGGCTTGAGACATCTCTCTAAAAGGTTTACAGGTTATTGAATTAGGCCCGTGATACAGCAGACATGATGGAGGAAGATGGGCCTCCAAGACCAAAAGCCCAGTAGGAGGTTGTTGAATCCGTTACACCTCAATGTCTTCTGCTTCTACCTCGAGATTTAACCTTCATATTCTTCTTCCCTTGGTTTATGTTCTTCGAGTGAGAGAAACCTGTAAGAAAAGAGAGAGAGCTTGTAAATCCCTAGAAACACTTGTAAACCTCTTTTCGATTAGTGAAGTTTGTGATCAAGGAGGATCACACGAGATGTACCCTTTGGAGGAGGGGAACTCGTTAATTGCTTGGTGTCTTTTTCTTCTTTTTTTATTCTTTGACCTCTATTGGGCTATATTATATTGTTGGGTTTTACGTATATAAGTTTGGCATCAAATAGGTTTAGCCGCCTGATTCCCTATGTATAAATATGTTGTATATGCTTCAATAGATAGATGAGAAAGAGAAAATATATTCACAATATTTACATGGTATCAGAGCACAATCCTGAAACCTAATTTTCTCTTGCACGTTTCTTTGCTTTCCAAAGATCAAGGCTCATTCGATCTTGTTCTGTTTCTTTTTCTTTGAAATCTATCTTTGATTAAGATGGCCAATGATGACGATGCTTCTAAGGGTGAAGTTGCGTCTAAAACGAGTGGTGATTCCATTGCACTTACTCCTTATTCATTGTTTTCCTCGGATAACCCTGGTGCGATGATAACTTCTGTTTTGCTAACAGGAGAAAACTACAACGAGTGGTCCTCCGAGATTATCAATGCTCTTCGCGCAAAGAAGAAGATTGGTTTTGTTGATGGCACGTTGCGGAAGCCAGCGGCTGATAGCCCGGATTTGGATTCATGGATTTCGGTTAATTCCATGGTTATTGGTTGGTTACGAACTTCTATCACACCTCGGGTTCGTTCCACCGTGTCGTTTCTCACTGATGCACATGATTTGTGGGAGAGTTTGAAAAAGAGATTTTCTGTTGGGAATAAGGTTCGTATTCATCATCTTCGAGCTCAGCTAGCTTCATGTCGACAAGACGGACAATCTGTAATTGATTATTATGGAAAGCTTGCTTCAATGTGGGATGAATTGTACACATACAAACCGTTGTTGCTCTGTTCCTGTCCTGCTGCTGTCAATTTTGCTCAAGAACGAGAAGAAGAAAAGGTTCACCAGTTTGTGATGGGACTTGATGAGTATCGGTTCGGGAACGTCATCACTTCGATCATTGATGCGGATCCCTCCCCTGACGTTGCACAGGCCTACGCGCGGGTTATTCGTGAAGAACAGAGGCTAGGCTCCGTCAAATCACGCGAACAACAACAGGAAGCTGTCGGTTTCGCAACTCATCGAGATGGTTTTGCAGAGCCCACTTCTTCTCTCAGACGTGATGCTGGTGGTGATTCCGCCGGTTTAACTCCTGTTTTGCAAAATCAGAATCGCAACAGAGATCATCTTCTCTGTTCTCACTGTGGCAAATCGGGACATGAGAAGAACTTTTGCTGGCAAATTCATGGCTACCCTGAATGGTGGACTGAACGCAGCTCTCGAGGCGCGGTTCAAACAGGGGAGGTCGAAGCACGTCTTCATCTGGTCGTGGTCGTGCTTCTGCTAATGCTGCTCATGCTACGAGCTCCAATGCCTCTGTTTTTCCTGAGCTCACGGCTGAACAGTGGAAGACTATTAGTCTAATGGCGCAAGAAAAGACAGGTGGTGGTGGCACCACATCTAAATTCTCCGGTAAGATTTTCGGAGACATTATTATTGACACCGGCGCTTCACACCATATGACCGGAAATCGATCTCTGATTCATGATCTCACAGACACATTGCCTTGCTCTGTTGGGTTCGCCGATGGCAGTAAAACCATCTCCACAAGCAAGGGCGTGTTACATCTTACAGACAATATTAGACTCTACAACGTCTTATTTGTTCCGAATCTCAACTGTTCTTTGATATCAGTATCAACGCTTCTGAAACAGTTCAAACATTCTTTTGCGTTATTCACCGATACTATGTGTGTTTTGCAGGACCGTTTTACGAGGACCCTGATTGGAGCCGGTGAAGAACGGAACGAGGTGTATTATCTTTCTGATGTCGCAACGGTTAAAGCTTACAAGGTGGATGCAGTTTCTGATCAAGCTTTGTGGCATAGACGGTTGGGGCATCCTGCTTTCTCGGTGTTTTCAGCTTTACCGTTTTCTGATTCGTTAAAATCTGCTAGTCCAAGTCCATGTGACGTGTGTTTTCGGGCTAAGCAAACTAGGGAAATTTTTCCAGACAGTTTTAATAAAACAAAGGATTGTTTTGATTTGATTCATGTTGATGTTTGGGGACCATATCGTGTTCCTTCTACATGTGGTGCAGTCTATTTTTTAACGATAGTTGACGATTTTTCTCGCTCGGTTTGGATCCATCTCATGCGTGAAAAGTCGGAGGTTCGACAACTCTTACAGAATTTTTGTGCTTACACAGAACGACAGTTTGGAAAAGCTGTCAAAATCGTGCGAAGTGATAATGGCACCGAATTTACTTGTCTTGCCTCTTACTTTGCCCAACATGGGATTGTTCATCAGACTTCATGTGTTGGAACACCACAACAGAATGGTCGAATGGAACGCAAACATCGTCACATTTTGAATGTTGCGCGGTCTTTACTCTTTCAAGCTCACTTACCCGTGAAGTTTTGGGGTGAAGCTATTCTTACTGCTGCGCATCTCATCAACCGAACACCTTCTAGAATCCCTGCTGATCGCACTCCATATGAGATTCTTTTCGGTGAGAAACCAAGTTACTCTACTCTCCGTGTGTTCGGCTCTTCGTGCTATACTCACTTGCGCTCGCGTGACAAGGATAAATTCGGTCCGCGGAGTCGCCATTGCATCTTTGTTGGGTATCCGTTTGGCAAGAAAGGCTGGTGTGTCTACGATCTCCAAACAGAGGAATTTTTGGTCTCTCGTGATGTGATTTTCCAAGAGGACGTGTTTCCTTTTCAGTCTTTACCACAAAACGACATTGTTCAGCCTTTCTCGGCTGATACATTTGCCGATGACGATTGGGTCATTCAACCCAGTTCGTTGGACAGGGGGAGTCTCATTGAGGGCCCACAACCTGTTGAAGACATCACTCCTGCCCCAGTTCCTCCTGTACTTGCACCGGCATCTCTCGAGCCTGCTCCTGAAGCAATTTCAGCTATAGAACCGGCGCCTGCTTCTTCCACAGAAACAGTTTCGGAACCCGAACCGCTTCAAGCTCTTAGACGAAGTGAGCGGTCTCGTGGTCCTCCTGCTAAGTTTCAAGATTATGTGACTCATTACACGAGCTGCGATAATAATACACCCCCCGTTCTCATCTCTCCTCCTTCAGATTCCTCGTCTACGGTCTCAGGTAACACACCTTATCCCCTTCATCATTACATCTCTGATGAATTATTTTCCTCTGGCCATCAGGCTTTTCTCGCAGCGATTCTTGCTGGACATGAACCACGGGGTTACAAAGAAGCCATGCGAGATGAACAATGGCTTAAAGCCATGTCTTTTGAAATTGATGCTTTGGTAGAAAATGGCACTTGGAGCATCGTTGATTTGCCTCTAGGAAAAGAGGCTCTCGGAAATCAATGGGTATTCAAGTTAAAATACTATGCTGATGGCTCGCTTGAACGGCACAAGGCGCGTCTTGTCGTTCTCGGAAATCATCAGATTGCCGGTGAAGACTATGACGAGACTTTCGCTCCAGTTGCCAAGATGTCTACCGTACGTAATTTGCTAAGCATCGTCTCTGCGAAACAATGGGAAGTGCATCAGATGGACGTGCACAATGCTTTTCTTCACGGTGATCTCGATGAAGAGGTTTATATGAAGCTCCCTTTGGGTTTTCATCATCCTGATTCTACTAAAGTGTGTCGCTTACACAAGTCTCTCTACGGTCTTAAGCAAGCTCCTCGATGTTGGTTTGCTAAACTTGCTGATGCATTGAAGACTTTTGGGTTCACTCAGTCCTACGCTGATTACTCTTTATTCTCCCTTACACGTGGTGAGATTGAACTTCGTGTTCTTGTTTATGTTGACGACCTGTTGGTGTGTGGTAATGATGTTGCTACACTAACAAAGTTCAAAGACTATCTCGGCAGTTGGTTCCGCATGAAGGACCTTGGTAAGGCCAAATATTTTCTTGGTCTCGAAGTGGCTCGTAACAATGAGGGTATTTTCTTATCTCAACGGAAATATATCCTTGATATTGTTTCGGAGTCTGGCCTCCTTGGTTCCAAACCAGCTTCAACACCGATGGAACAATATCATCGTCTCGGGTTGGATGCTAGTCCGCTGCTCTCGGAACCGATGCGGTATTGAAGACTTGTTGGTCGTCTCATTTATCTTCTTACCACTCGTCCAGACTTGTGTTATTCTGTTCATGTGTTATCTCAATTCATGCAAGCTCCACGTGAAGCCCATTGGGAAGCGGCTCTTCGTGTGGTTCGTTATCTTAAGGGAACCCCGGGTCAAGGTATCTTATTGAACTCTGTCTCGGATCTTAAGCTCACTGGTTATTGCGACTCTGATTGGGCCGCCTGTCCCTTGACACGACGATCTTTGAGTTCTTATATCATGTTTCTTGGTGGCTCTCCGGTATCTTGAAAAACCAAGAAGCAACGTACTGTTTCTCGCTCTTCTGCGGAGGCTGAGTATCGGGCTATGGCTCGCACCACCGATGAGATTATTTGGCTGCGTCAACTCCTTACGGATCTTGGATAGTCAAGCGGCTATTCACATAGCAGCTAATCCTGTTTTTCATGAACGAACAAAATACATTGAGGTTGATTGCCATGTAGTCCGTGATGCAGTTCAAGATGGAGTGATCTCCACTATCCACGTCCGCACTTCCGATCAGCTAGCGGATGTCTTGACTAAGGCTCTTGGACGTCCTAAGTTTGAATATTTAGTGTCCAAGTTGGGCATTTCTAATCCGCATGCTCCAACTTGAGGAGGAGTATTGGGCTATATTATATTGTTGGGCTTTACGTATATAAGTTTGGCATCAAATAGGTTTAGCCGCCTGATTCCCTATGTATAAATATGTTGTATATGCTTCGGTAGATGAGAAAGAGAGAATATATTCACAATATTTACAACCTCCATTGTTAATCTCTCTAAAGCTTTAAGAACTCTGTATCAATCCAGCTCATACTGAAATTTCCAGGGCAAGAGATCCTGGCCGGTTTAGAGAACTCTTTAATTGCTTGTGTCTAATTTATATTCCGCATTTCGTGTTTGATCACACAACTTTGTTCGAAAACGATCTGAGATAGATATATAGAGAGAGAAAGAGAGAGAGATTATGATAAGTAGATTGAATCGAATAAATATCCGATTCGTATTGGGTACAAGTGATATCAGAGCGTTAAGGGTCAGTAACATTCGGGCATGTCTTGTTAAATTACAAATCATATAATACCCTAATGCCTTGTTAAATTACAAATCATATGATACCCTAATGCCCAAATTTTAATTACAAATCATAAATACCCTAATGCCCTAATTTTAAATTACAAATCATACCTATATAATGCGCTAATTTTAATTACAAACCTAACTATCTAATCTTAGATCTACCTAACTAAATTAACTACCTATTATCAAAAAGCATAAAATTATGAGAGAGAGAGAGAGATATTTTCTGTATTCATTCACGAAAGCGATTACATGATTTTATACTTAACCAACGAGAGTCTAAACAATCTGACTAAATTCTAAACAAAATATACAATAAAAGAAGTTAACATTTCCTATCTTTCTTTTTAGTTTATTATATTATTTGTTTTGTCAACAGTTTATTATGTATTTAGTGCAGTATACTTTTAAAATTTTAAGAAGTTAATAAAAAATAACCAGAAGACAATATTTAATAAAATTTAGTTAGTTACAGAACTATTTGAAGCCTATACTATTAGACAAATTAGTCAAAATGTAGACGAATCTAGTTCATTTCAAATGTATATATTAGTGTGTGTATATATACTTTGACAGCACATTTTATTTTATCCCTTTCAAAACATATCCAAGAAAAGCGCTAGAAATCTCACAAGAAAGCTCCTCCAATGGCAGATTCATGCTCTTCTCTCCCTCCTCTTTGCGAAAGGATCTCACACAAAAGCTATGTTTTAAGAGCTGTGGATCTCACGATTCTCGGCCTTCTCTTTTCTCTTCTCTTGCACCGAATCTTACATATGAGCCAAAACGACAACGTTTGGCTCGTGGCTTTGTTCTGTGAATCTTGGTTCTCATTCATATGGCTGATTCTTACCTGCATAAAATGGAGTCCGGCTGAAGATAAACCCTATCCAAGTAGACTTGATGACAGGTAACATTTTTATTTATAATTATACAGTTAAACCTTTATACATTAATTTTATTGGAACAAGGATATTTCATTATCATAAAGATATTAGCTTTATAAATTAGCAAATAGATACTTGTCGTCAAATATAATAGGTTATGAGTTTTTAACGTGATATTTTAAAAGGATAAAAGTTTATATAACTTGATCTAGATAAGATCAATGTTTTATATGCTTTAAATTTTACAGTCTCATTAATGTTCAGCAACATGAAATAGATTTTTTTTTTTTTTATGTACTGTAAAATTCGTCCGGGAATGCAATATCAAAAAATTTAGATGAGTTCAATTGTGAAAATATTTTTCGTAAATTTGAGGTTACGATTAATGATCTTAACCGTCGCCATGAAATGAATGTCAATAGCCTATTAGACTATTCAGGTGAAACTGATATATGTTCCGAATTAAAAGATTGAAAGAAATTGCTGATATTGTCTTGATAATGAAGTGTTTGTTAATTTATTGAGAAATTATTTATAGAGGTTCTATTGTACGTGAAAATCAGTATTCTTATTAAATTTGTATAAAGTCCTATCTAGCTGTTACCTAGCTCTTAGTCTATTTCTCAAGAACTATCATTCATTTCTATGTTGTTATCTTTATATTTCTTTTAACTGGCGTACAAATTTTAAATTTCAGAGTTCATGATCTTCCATTAGTAGATATGTTCGTGCCCACGGCGGATCCGGTTAGGGAGCCGCCAATTATCGTTGTGAACACCGTGCTTTCGCTGTTATCTGTGAATTATCCGGCGAATAAACTAGCGTGTTATGTGTCGGACGATGCATGCTCACCTCTCACTTACTTGTCTCTCAAGGAAGCTTCTAATTTCGCCAAGATTTGGGTTCCCTTCTGCAAGAAATACAACGTTAGAGTTAGAGCTCCTTTTAGATATTTTTTAAACCCTTTGGTCGCAGCAGACGATTCAGAATTCAGTAAAGTCTGGGAAATGACGAAGGTAATGAGATTTATTGTTTAGTTGGTAAAAAAACAAGGTTTATAAAACTGGAGTAGACCAGCCGGTTCGACCGGTCCAACCGGGAATTGTTTTTCTACCAAGTTTGGGTTGAGTTAAAAACCAGATTTTAATTGAACCGCTAAAATCGGCTGCAATGCACCACGACCGGTGACTCGGTTTCGAATCCAAAAAGGGTTAAACTTGATTTACAAAATTTAAGTCACAATTCTGATTAATTACAGATTTTCATTTTTTTTTTTTAAGTTTCTATTTCCCAATTTTAATAGAAAACCAAAAATTTATTGAAGTTTTTCATTCTCATCTCTTTTTTTTTATCTAGATTTACAAGTTCACAACAACAAAAAAATGAGATAACTACTGGTTTTGAATATTTAAATATATGTATATGACGTTTTTCTATGTTATATATTGAAAGGTTTTTTTTTGGTATAAATATAAAGAGGGAGTACGAAAAGTTAAGGCGGAAAGTTGAAGATCCCACCCGAGATTCCCATTGGTTGGATGCAGACGACGATTTTGAAGCTTTCTCAAACACAAAACCAAATGATCATTCAACTATAGTTAAGGTATTACTATTTTTCTTTTAAACTACGATTAAGGTATTTCTACAATTTTGCACAAGTACAAAACAAATAATCTCTACTACTATAACCATAGTTATCCATATATCAAAAGGTTTAATTAATTAACAATTATATGAAATCATGTTTTATGTGTTTATGTGAAGGTGGTCTGGGAGAACAAGGGAGGTGTGGGAGACGAGAAAGAAGTCCCTCATCTTGTATACATTTCAAGAGAGAAAATACCAAATTACCTTCATCATTACAAATCTGGAGCCATGAACTTTCTGGTTAATGTTTTCTCTCACAAATCTCTTTTTTTTTTTTTTTTAAGTTAGTTTCAAAGTAAGTACATAAGTTGTGTCCGGCCTGTCACTATCACAATATTGGTTGAGAGATAGAGATTAGTTTTCATCAATCATACATTTGATGACTATGACTTAGATTCGCCTATCTTTTTAATCAAGAAATAACATATCTGAAACTTAGTTTATATGAGTTTCGTTAAAATATGGTGATTACAAAAGAAATTAATGATGAGATTTGCACAACTATCAATGATTTTAGAGCCTTTTCTTTTTGTTATGATAATAAAAATGTGATGAGCCTAATATGAATTTGGACAGTTAAGAGTGTCAGGATTGATGACAAACGCACCATACATGTTGAACGTAGACTGCGACATGTATGCCAATGAAGCAGATGTGGTGCGACAAGCAATGTGTGTATTTTTACAAAAATCAAAGAATTCAAACCACTGTGCTTTTGTTCAATTCCCTCAAGAGTTCTATGATTCTTACACCAACGAACTCACCGTCGTTCAATCAGTAACGATTTCTCCTTCTTTTACTCTTCAATTCATCAATGTTATATATGTGTGGACCAGTACTTAATCTTTGTCGAAATTAGTATTTGGGACGAGGAGTTGCGGGAATCCAAGGACCGCTATATTGTGGCTCAGGATGCATCCACACTCGAAGAGTTATGTACGGTTTATCTCCGGACGATTTAGAAGACAACGGAAGTCTTACTTCGGTTGCTACAAGTAAGTATCATAAACTCATAAGAGATTTTCAACTTTTTATTCTTTCAAATTATCTTATTTTTAATCTATTAAACTCTAATATTTTCATTATTCTAACATTCCTATATATGTTCTATTATTATTATTATTCATCTAACATACTATTCATCATAAATATTTATTCTACTGTTCTGCTATATATTTTCACTATTCATATATCAAATCATTCATGGTTGCTATTGTTATTTCATTAAGGGGAGTTTTTGGCTAAGGATAGCTTAGCGAGAAGATTTGGGAGTTCTAAAAAGATGGTGAAATCGATGGTCGATGCATTACAAAGAAAATCAAACCCCCAAAATACTCTTAAAAACTTCATCGAAGCGGCTCAAGAAGTGGGGCATCGTCACTATGAGTACCAAACCAGTTGGGGAAAAACCGTAATTCCCTTATCAGTTTAATCGTTATATTCTAAAAATCAAACATTTTACAAAACAATAACGTTTTGTTTTCAAGAACTTCCAAACCTTTACGCTTAATTATGCGTTTAATTTGTATAAATTGTTCAAGTCGGTTGTTTATACGATTCAGTGGCCGAAGATATGAACACGAGTATCGGAATCCATTTAAGAGGATGGACTAGCTCATACATTTGTCCGGATCCACCTGCGTTTCTTGGCTCTACGCCGTCCGTAGGATTGGAGGCGATAGTCCAGCAGCGGCGATGGGGGACGGGAGCGATCGAAGTCCTTTTTAACAAACAAAGTCCATTGATCGGAATGTTTCGTCGGAAAATCAGATTCCGACAGCGATTAGCTTATCTTTGGGTTCTCATGTGTCTAAGGTCAATCCCTGAGCTCTTTTATTGTCTCTTGCCTGCTTATTGCTTACTCCACAACTCTGCCTTGTTTCCCAAGGTGCCTTTCTCTCTATCTCTGAATATAGTTCGGTTTACTTTCATAGAACTACTTAGAAGTAAAAGTTCAATATTTTTTTTGTTATGTTTTGTGTTTAGGGACCTTGTCTAGGCATAACACTCACACTTTTGGGTATGCACTGCCTCTATACTCTATGGCAATTCATGAGCCTTGGTTTTTCGGTACAATCATGGTATGTTTCCCAATCACTTTGGAGAATAACAGCCACTTGCGGTTGGTTATTTAGCATCCATGATATCATACTCAAGCTTCTTGGAATCTCGAAAGTCGGATTCATAATCGCTAAAAAAACTATGCCCGAGACCAAGTCAGTATCTAGGTCTGAACCATCTCAAGGAGAGGATGATGGTCCAAACTCAAACTTAGGTAAATTTGAATTCGATAGCTCGCATCATTTCATTCCCGGCACATTTATTATGTTAGTGAATCTAGCCGCTCTAGCCGGTTTTTCGGTTGGTCTACAACGTTCAAGTTGTAGTCACGGAGGAGGTGGTTCAGGTTTGATAGAGGCTTGTGGATGTATTTTGGTGGTTATATTGTTCTTTCCATTTCTAAAGGGTTTGTTTGAGAAGGGAAAGTATAGTATCCCATTGTCTACTCTTTCTAAAGCTGCCTTTTTAACAGTTTTATTTGTTGTTTTCTCTGTGGGAAATTAGTATATGGGTTTGTTATACAACTAAGCTAAATTTATCATGACATTGTCTCAATTGTTAACGCTGTTTAGTCTCTTTCTTACATGCAAATATACAAATATATTTTACATGCAAAAAGTTTTCCCAAACTAACTACTCCTACGTAAATTAATTTGAACGTAAATTTTTACATGCAACAATTTTACTGACTAAATTTTAATATGGCTACGTAATTTTAAAGTTATGTTAAAATAATAGTTTTAGAAGTTATTAGATGCCTATGCCATTCTTTTAGTCAAATATTTATTGTTTTTTTTTTTTTGAGAAATATTATTGGTAATCTATGTTTTTATATACATATTCATATATAATCAATATCATAGTATTATATTGCATAGTATCACAGAAACACCTAAGTTTCGAATTTATCTTCTACTTGACCTTCTACATCCTCGAGCCACAATCTTGATAGTTGAGGGATGGCGACTTGGTGCTGGACCATTTGAACCAATTGGTATCTCATGTAGAAATAGTAAAACTATACTATTCTAGTCAATAAGGGATGGCGATCTCGTGTTGGAAAAAAACTCAATTGCCTCGTAATCAATCAATTCCATTTCAGAAAAAAATAGTAGAATCTGTTGAAAAAGTGGAGCATTCCAACCATATAGAAAATTGGCATCCTTTGGAAAAAGTAAAGCTATATATTCTAGTAAATAAAGTGATTCTTCTAAGCGAGATCGTCTCTCGGCCACATCTGAAGATCGAAGAACATTATGAAAATATGGTCGAAATACATTAGAATCTTTCAATATGTTTATTTATTTTTAACGATTTTAATAATAATTTTTTTTTTACATTTTCCTATGTATAAACTATAATACCATGCGGCATTTAAATCGCTCAGTTCAATTTATTGAACTAAAAGTTTTGAGAACGATAAACATTTTATATTACAATCTAAAAATACCTTGAAGATGCATAGTAAACCTTTTACTCAAATTCAAGAAATTAACATACATAACACTTCTTTGACCAAAATAGAAAAAAAGACATAAACATAACATTTCGAAACTGAGTCATCGATCGTATCTCATAAGTTGACGTGAAAATTTTATTTTCCTCCTCCACATATCCAATTTTACACCACAACATTCACTTTCACGTCCCGAATAAACTTTTGCAACGCCGTCTTCGAAGATCCGCCGTCCATTAACGCCACGTGGAAGAAAGACATAGATCTAACCCAAATACGCACTTTCAATTTGTAGCAGAGCAGGTTCCCGATAGTCTTATTTCGGATTGATCATGGATTTGTGGTTAGCAGGAAAAAATTGATAAGTATGAGAAAGAAGATGCGTTCATAGATGTATAAGAAGAGAGTTGAAGTTGAATCGTGATATAAGTGGAAGAAAGACATGTGGATCATGTTTTGATGATTAGTTATGGAAGAGACGATAAAGGTATGAGGGTTAAAGGCTTTGATTGTTTTGTAAAATTGGGATCATCAAATCTATGAAAAAGAAGATGAAGAGAGAACACGTAAAAGTTTTTTTGGTATGACGATGATGTTTCAGCAACAGATCAGAGACTACAACGTCATCTGATACAGAGCCATCGATTGCAGCTGATACAGTTCTGCAACTGCTACAGCGACTGCAACTGCTACAAGGAAAATTCCAGAGTGAATCTCGACGAATTTTTAGACTTGTGTGTCATTACTGTAGGGTTGTTGGGTACATTAGGCCAAGATGTTTCAAGTTGTTGAGGAAGAGAAGTCAAATGGTCCAATTAGTTTTGATCATGGTGTGACTCAAGCAAAAGGGAGAATAATCTTGGAGTTAGGAATGCTGAGTTCACATGCATAGTCAAAAAATGGGAAAATGAAGATGCAGCCGTATGGAGTGTTTTTGATGCAGTCCAGAAGTAGTGCAGGGAGTAGTACGAGAAGTAATAGAGGAAGATGAGCTGAGGTATATGATTAAGGGGGAGTTTTTGCTGAGAGCTTATGCTCTAAAACTCAGTCAAAAAGGGGGAGATTGTAAGTGTATTTTGACTGGTTTGAGGAGTTGCTGTATCAATCTTTGTGCTACAGACGCTGTGACAGAAAGTGTGTCAGATACGAAGAAAATGAAATATGTGATTATTTTTTTATTGGTTGAAGTTCTTTTATTTTAGGAGAGGATCCACGTGATATCCTAGTGCATCTAGGGTTATGAGGTCGTGACTATCATTATAAAAGGAGATGAGCCGTTTTTATGAGAAGGCACGCGCCTAGGGTTTATTGAGAGAAGCACACATGGGTGTGTGGCGTCGTCCCACCAGAGCTGATTAGAAGATATATTGGTGGTGTTTATGTGGAGATCATGATGAAGATGAGAATGATGGAGATCGCAGTCGTTGGAGAAGACAATGGGCACCGGTGCGCCGGTTGTACCCAAGCATGTTGTGCTTGGTACTGTTTCCAGAGTTTAGATCAGAGTCATCGGAGAAGTCTAGGCTCGGTGGAGTTTAGCTCAGGGTTAGTTTATCATGGAGAATTCATGTTAATGAACGGAGCGCTGAGTCGTTGGACGTGTTTCTGATTCATGCGTTTGCGAATAAGTGTATTTGATTTCTTGTTCTAGTGGATTCGTTTTCTGGACGAGGTCTCGGGGATGTAGGTTGGAGAACCGAATCCCGTTAACAATTTCGTGTGTCTTTTTACTTTATGTTCTTATTTGCTCGTTACGTATTTTCACCGTTCATCTAGCCCAAATACGCACTTTCAACTTGGTGCTGGACCATTTGAACCAATTGGTATCTCATGTAGAAACAGTAAAACTATACTATTCTAGTCAATCAGGGATGGCGATCTCGTGTTGGAAAAAAACTTAATTGCCTCGTAATCAATCAATTCCATTTCAGAAAAAAATAGTAGAATCTGTTGAAAAAGTGGAGCATTCCAACCATATAGAAAATTGGCATCCTTTGGAAAAAGTAAAGCTATATATTCTAGTAAATAAAGTGATTCTTATAAGCGAGATCGTCTCTCGGCCACATCTGAAGATCGAAGAACATTATGAAAATATGGTCGAAATACATTAGAATCTTTCAATATGTTTATTTATTTTTAACGATTTTAATAATAATTTTTTTTTACTTTTTACTATGTATAAACTATAATACCATGCGGCATTTAAATCGCTCAGTTCAATTTATTGAACTAACAGTTTTGAGAACGATAACATTTTATATTACAATCTAAAAATACCTTGAAGATGCATAGTAAACCTTTTACTCAAATTCAAGAAATTAACATACATAACACTTCTCTGACCAAAATAGAAAAAAAGACATAAACATAACATTTCGAAACTGAGTCATCGATCGTATCTCATAAGTTGACGTGAAAATTTTATTTTCCTCCTCCACATATCCAATTTTACACCACAACATTCACTTTCACGTCCCGAATAAACTTTTGCAACGCCGTCTTCGAAGATCCGCCGTCCATTAACGCTACGTGGCACTTTCCGGCCATCTCCTTCACTTTATTCCTGACGTCACACTCCTGTTCCATCACACGCCTAATCGCTCTCTCTATATTCTCCGCCGTAACCGTCTCCATCTCTCCGGCCAACAAATCTCCTCTAAAGTACTTCTGTAACTCCACCGCCAATCCCAGCTCCTCCACCATCTCGAACGCATTTACCTTCTGCTCCGCGTAGAGCGGCCACGCCACCATCGGAACGTTAAACCAGAGGCTCTCAAGCATCGAGTTCCATCCACAGTGAGTGACGAAACCTCCGATCGCCGGCTTCTCTAGCACTGCCACTTGTGGAGCCCATCCGATTACCTTCCCTCTATCCGATGTTCGGTCTAAGAATCCCTCCGGGAGAACCTCCTCAAGATTGGTGTAGTCTCGGGGAATCTCCGCAAATATATTCGACGATGCGGGACGGAGTGACCAGAGAAACCGGTGACCGCTTCGATCTAACGCCGCGGCGATTTCTCTCGTTTGTTCGTCGCTGAAACCTCCCATGCTCCCGAAACATAGGAACACAACCGATTTCGCCGGTTGCTCGTCGATCCACTGTAAAATCTCTGATTGTTTCTCGTCTTCGTCAGAGTCGCTAGATTTGTTTTCAAGATGCAACACTGGTCCTACTGGATAAACTTGAGGAAGAAGATGATCACCACCACCACCGGAGAAAAGTTTCAAAGCGTGAGGTTCCAGCTCAGCAACTGTATTTACCAAAATACCATTCGTCCTTCGGAAGTTTCTAGCTTGAGCTAAAAAGAAAGGTAGCCACTGCTTCGAAGCCAAGATATACGGAAGACATTTCACAGGATATGGACGAGTCAAACTCGGAAAATCCAGCTCGGTGACCGAGTCATCCAACTTGCTGACGTCATATTTCTTCTCGTCGTACATCAGCTGAAGATGAAGCGTGATTCCGAGAAACGTAGCGTTCGATGTGTACACCATATAAGTCGGAACTCCGAACTCGTCCGCTACATCTATCATCGAGGTACAGAACATGTCGACGACGAAGCCGGCGAGCCGAGGTGGCGAGTCAAGTCGTGTTGGATCGACGAGTCTCGAGACTGCATCTCTCACTCCCGGCTTTTGATTCTCAATGTAGACTTGAGGTTGCTGCGGATCAATTGTTGGTTCATCTGCAACGGAGATGGTGACGTAGCAGAGGCGATCTTGAGACGCTGTGAAGAGAGATACGATATGGTCGGAATCACCGGCGTCTCCACCGGAAGGATGAGGGATGATGATTACGGTGATTGAAAGGCGATCGTCGCTGTCTACGAGTCGCTTCGCTAGCTCAACGGTTGACCTGAGATGACCAATCCCCGGCGATGGTATGAACACGAGTTCAAACTTCATTATATTTTGGATTTTTGGAATTACGGTTTATGTTACTTTGCCGGAAGTAGTAGCGGTATGTTTTATAGAGAAAAAATTAAGTTGTTTGTTGGGCCACACGTAAGAGCATCTCCATCGGGAGGTTATTATATGAATATCTCACAAATTTATATAATAAAATAATAAGAAAGTAAGAGAAAGAATGAAATGGGGATCTAAAATGAGAACCTTGGAAAAACTCATGAGAACTCCATTTAATTGTTGTCATTGATTGGTTCTCTTTCTTTTTATGATTTAAAATTTAATGAGATAATAAAATTATATTAAAATACTAATATTTTTGTTTGTTTAAAAAATTCAAAGAGGTTCTCATGGATTGAGATGCCCTAAGTTGGCCCATATAGTTTAGCTGGGCCGTTGTGGTCCTTACAGAGAATATTAAGAGAATTTGACGAATAAAACATGAAATCCACTTTTAAAAAATATCCCTCAATCTTAAACGGTATTTCAGTCTCCTTCTTTGTCATAATTTTATTTTCAACGCGAGAAAACAAGGTATAAAATCGCTTAAATATACCAATAACAACACAAAATTCATCTTTCCAACGTAATTATGATAATTATCTTATATACTTGCAAGTACTTTAAGTGAAATTGATTCAAGTTTTTTGAGTTTTTGAAAAAATCCAATTTTTTTTTATAGATAATGATTCATCACACATTTTGGATATTTTTTGACAGATTAGTATGTGTTTAGTAAATCCGTCATATCTTTTGAACCGTGATTCGGAATGAGACTAAACCACCGCCAAAAGAAAGCTGACTCAATTTACTATCAAGTGATATGAAATCCACTTTTTGGAAGTATGCCTAGGGCCTCTATCTTAAACGATCTTTCTGTGTTATTTTTCGCCACAGTTTTCTCTCCAACACGAGAAAGCAATGTGTAAAATCGCTTAAATATGCCGACGAATAAGCAACAATCATCTTTCTAATGCATAACTATCCACTATTATACTTGCAAATAGTTTTGGTGAGGTAGATTCAAGTTTTTTGAAATTTTGAAAAAAATCGACTTTTTTGGGTTGAAGGGGATCCTTCACACATTTTGGGTTTTTTGACAGATGGAGATGTGTTCAGTAAATCCGTCATATCTTTCGAACCGTGATTCGGAATGAGACGAAACCACCGCAAAAAGAAAGCTGACTCGATCTCCTATCCAGGGGTATGAAATCTAGTTTTTGGAAGTATGCCTAAGGCCTCCATCTTAAACGATATTTCAGTGTCATTTTTCGCCACAGTTTTCTCTTCAACGCGAGAAAGCAAGGTGTAAAATCGCTTAAATATGCCGACGAATAAGCAACAATCATCTTTCTATTGTATAACTATCCACTATTATACTTGCAAATAGTTTTGGTGAGGTAGATTCATAAAGTTTTTTGAAATTTTGAAAAAATCGACTTTTTTGGAAAGAAGGGGATTTATCACACATTTTGGATTTTTTGACAGATGGATATGTGTTCAGTAAAGCCGTCGTATCTTTCGAACCGTGATTTAGAATGAGACGAAATCACCGCCAAAAGAAAACTGACTCGATCTCCTATCTAGGGGTATGAAATCCAGTTTTTGGAAGTATGCCTAAGGCCTCCATCTTAAACGATATTTCAGTGTCATTTTTCGNAAACGATATTTCAGTGTCATTTTTCGCCACAGTTTTCTCTTCAACGCGAGAAAGCAAGGTGTAAAATCGCTTAAATATGCCGATGAATAAGCAACAATCATCTTTCTAATGCCTAACTATCCATTATTATACTTGCAAATAGTTTTGGTGAGCTAGATTCAAGTGTTTTGAAATTTTGAAAAAATCGACTTTTTTGGGTAGAAG
>OVAY01001868.1:0-11950 GCA_900406395.1 Kernera saxatilis | reverse complement strand
TGTTTTTTTTTTTTTTTTTTTTTTTTTGGGTTTCTTTGCTCTGTTTTCTCGCTCGGAAAGGTCTGAAATTGTGCGATTAATGTACGTAGAGAAAGAAAAGAAAAAGAAAAGGAAAAAAAAATGTATGTAGAGAAAGAAAAGAAAGAAAAACAAATACAAAAGGTCTGTAATAATTAGTTAATCTTTTGTGGTGTAGTACATATAACAACAGATCATACGATTCTGATTGAAGAAGGCAGATACATCAGAGATCCAAATTGTGTCAAGAATGTTGTTGGCTCAAAGATTTGACCCACCAAGAATCTAACCGTGTGCGCGATTAAGCATGTGGCTATGCATCTGCTCGTAGTTGAGTCAGTCAGCACTGGTTTTCACGCGTACAAGAACGAGCAAACAACTTGTAGTGTGAGATTCCAAAACAATAACAAACTTGTCTAGATCGATTTGATTATTAATTGCATTGACAACAATTTTGAAGTTCTGACCTTTAAGAGCCATGGAGTTTGATGTTAAGACAAGTATATCTACAATGAAGATCACTGACATTGGAAATCCCCACACCTGTAATAATAAACCAAGATTTGACATTTTTAGCAAAGAGACTTGGCGCATTTTGGTACTTCGACCTTAGGACTTAGTGAGAGGTAAAGCTAAAACATACCAGCATAGCTAGCAGAAATATCTTGAAGTAACTCGAAATCAAGATCCCCACAAGAATCTCCCGTCTTCTGCAAAGTTTCAACAAAATCTTTCAAAAATCAATATTCAGGGGAAATCTTTTATATAGTATCTCATACAAAAAAGTAAGTACAAATCTTTGGTGAAAAACTCGTAATAAGAAGGAAGAACAATCACCTGGAAACTTCATTCAGCAAACCCTTAGCCGCAATGGCCAAAGAGAAGATAAATGCAGCGTTGGAAGATAGGACTCCGATTAGAACCTGTTACACGCAAACATAGTGAGTGTAATATCCTTCCTTTCTCAACTATCTCAATGACCCAAACACATAAACCTCAAGAAGAAGAAAATAATTCTACCAAGTCTATTTAAAAAAGAGCAAAAAAAGATCTAACCTTTACAGATATAAGAACCAAGCTCTCAGAAAAGCCCGATTCGTCATCAGTTCTTCTCAGTAGCAAGCTTCTATCTTTGATGAGTTTAAGGCTTTTCAAATGAGTTTGCTGTTTAACTACCATTAACTACATATCTGCTAGCTACTTTGACAGTAAAAGTGTATGAAACAAAAGGATACAGGAGTCTAGAAGAAGATACGCGAAGACCAACTTCCACAACAGATGCTACAAAAAATGAGAATAAACCAACAATTTTTTCTTCGATCAGTGACAAATATGCATTCTTGCACATCTCTATTCATAATCCAACTCTCCCCAAACTTAAAAATTAAACTTATTGTTACACTTATGGTATATTTTTCACAGCGTTGAAACACGAGACTTAAAATTATGCAAACTATACAGACATTTCAACAAGATTTCAAACAAAAAAAGATTGTAATACTAATTCAAGTTTCAGAGAACTAGCTGCCAAGTAAATTTAGCATGGTTTGAAATCAAGAACTTGGATCAAAACTATTTACCTGAATATTTACAGTTTCTTGATTAATTGCATTGTAGAGGACGTGTCTATATACCTTGGGTCTGTGAAGGATTAAATCGATAAAAATGATCTGCGAAACAATCAATTAAATTCCAGAAAAAAATCCCAAAGCAAAATTGGAAAGAAATAAAAACACCAAAAATGGAAACAAAGTGATTGAAACAGACCATGCGTTCACACTCGATGTACTCGTCTGCTACTTCCTTGCAATTTCCCTAAATAAACAACATACAGTATGTTCGAAAAAAGTAGGATTAAAATTGGAAACTTTTGAGAAATTACAAAAAAAAATTAATGGACAATATTGAAACACTTGAGTAATTTTGGGTAAAAGAGGATCGTGAAGCTTACGCATTTCATGAGACGAATATTACCCGGAGAGTATTGAATGAACAGTGACTTAACCCTAAACCCACATCCAACGCATCTGTATTCACTCGCCATTGCTCTCGTCTCTCTCGTCTCTCTCTCTCTCTCTCTCTAGAGAAGAAGCAATTCGAGTCCGGGTCCGGGTCTGGGTCCGGGTCAGGATCTGGGGGCTGTTTAAACCTAGATGGGCCTATACATGGGCGAGTTTACGAAGCCTTTAATTGTAAATTATGAGGCCCACTTTTGCTCTAAAGTCTACACCAGGTTTTCAGACCCCAAACTTAATTAATGTGACCTAACATTTTGAAATGCGTAGATTCATAAATTGAAGTGACAAAAAATACTATATATAGTTCATTTTATAGTTTATACATCATACTAAACTTTTGTTTTTATTGGGTAATCTACATCATACTAAACTTATTTTAACACTATATTCTAAACTCTAAAGTCCCAGGTAGTCATTGGAACTGATCCGACCTAATCGAAATTTTTAGTGATTTGTGATGGAGTTTACTTAGTTGGATTAAAAAAAAAAAAAAAAAAAAATCTTCGATATATATAGCTCACCACAAAAAATGTCAAAGAAAAACTAATTAAGTCTCTTCTTTGCATTTTTGGAAACGAGGCTTCAAATAGTTGTCCTTAAAGATAACTAACTTAACAAACATAAAAAATGGAACGCAAAATTAAGATTTGAATTGAATATTAAACTATTATATGTGTAAGAAAGAGAAGAACCCATTAACCCCAATACGAAGTTTCCTTATCATCATCAATCATGCCTATAAAAAACCCTAACCGGCCTACATATTTGCAGTCTCTTTTAGGTTAGGAATCTAATGAGAATGAATAATTTATTTTATTTAACAATAATTGGAGCATGTCGTTTATTCTCTTTTACACAACTAATCATTTAGATATATTACAATATTGTGTGCTTTAGGCATTTTCATAATTATTCTAATTCCATCCGTACTTTTCACTAATAGTCCCCCTTTTTATTTCATTATATCTTCTTTTCTAGGAAATCTTCTATACATTTATATTCTTTTGACAACTATGCACAAGCCTTTTGAAACATATCTACACTATATATATAGCTACTTGTAGACTGTTTGGAATACGTATTCATATATTCCATTTGATCATCCTTTTGCTAAATGTGTTTACACATATTCCTTTGTAACTTTGTTCCCCTATATTGAAATTGTGTATGTATTATCTTGTCTCCATGTCTATCTTTTATAATTAACTGTTTGATGTTCACTGTCTAGGGACAATTGTTCACTGTCTAGGGACAATTATACACATATTCATGACATACACACACACACACACACACACACACTTAACCCTATGTCAATACGTATCCTACATTAGGATCATTCGATCACAAACGATACGGACCCTCACACTATATCGAAAGATGTACAAATTCCTAAATCTTCATTCATTCGTCATGTAAAATCTGAAGTAGCAGCTAGTAAAAAAAAACAAATCTAGTGAAAATTCGACTTTCATGTCCTTAGTTACATGAAATATTGTTGCACAAAATGTCAATATATATAGCGTATATATATATACAACATGAAAATAAGCACCACAATAGTAATTAAATATGTGTATACAATAGTAGAGAAATCAAATCTAGGAACGACTTGTCCATATGATCATGCAAAAAGTTGACACGCAATCTTATTATATACATGGACCTTAACGTGTACGTACATGTATATAAAAAAAAAGTGCTGAGCATGATCTGAGAGTTGCTATTAGCATTTTGTACATTTTTACTATAATGCATGTACTAAATCATTTAGTCAAGAAATTAGTATTCGTATAGGAATCTATAACCATGTATAATCAGCAAATGAATATTGCTATAATCTATTAATATATATAGAGGATGAAAATTATATTCCCGACTGCATGCAAAAATTCCACATAAACTATAACACATCAACTTTTTTTTTATTTTTATAACACATCAATTTTTTTATACATATGCATATATGTGTAGACTGTGTATATGTAGAGTGACTATATATGTATTTATTCAGAGGCATGTGTATATATAGAGTAATTGACAAATGATTTAGGATCTAATATTCCAAAAGAACTCATGAGTTGATCAGATCTACAGAGATACCTGATTTGGTAAAAATCACTTCAACTTACGATCCAAACCAAACAAAGATATTGACCAAAGGTTAATAACAAAACAGGAATTTAGAATTAGTGAAAAAATGAGAAATTAATGAAACTGTGATCATTAAAAGTCAAACAATGTGAAAACATATCATACCTTTTGTTTTTGTTTTTTTTTTTGTTTTTATTATAAACTGAATTACTATATGGATCAGTCCTTCTTCCATAGCTAGCTTCTCTTTATTTTCTCTGCCCATAACCTGCAAAAATCTCTTTACCCGAGCAAAATTACAAGAGTAACCAAACAAACAAAATAGGACCATTAGAGAGAGAAAAAAGAGAGGCTTTTTTTGGACCTGCCCATTAGCATAGAATGTACCATGAAACACTTTGTCAGTGTAGGGAGATAGGCACAGAGAGTACAATTCATGAAATTTATAAGCTTTTTTCCCACTCCTCAATTATAATCTCAGATTATATTAAATAAAATTAAAAAAAAAAAAGAGAAGATGATGAACACTGTTTGATTGCTGAAATTCTATAGCTAAAGCCTAAAGGCAGTTTCACAAAGTGTCAAGTACTAAGATTAATATAGAATTTATGACGATGATGAGTAAACACGGAATTATAGCGAATAGTATGAATATAATTAGCTAAAAATTGAGACATGTGAACATGCTATTTTATGTAAATCATATTTTTATATAAGTTTATATACAAAATTGAAAAGATGCGTGGTGACAAAAGCCTAGTGATGATCATCAAGAAACATGTAGAAAACAAAACTCAAAACAAAAAAAAAAAAACAACGAAGAAGATCGTTTTTTTCTTCCCCTCACTAGCTAGAATCTAATTCCCTTGGCAAATACTAATGAAATAAAATAAAGAGAGATCAAAAGACGATGATGAAACTTCTCATGGATTGAAATCTAGAGAAAATGAAGACTTCCCTTTCTTAGCAAATTGATCATCACCATCACCATCATCATCATCATCATCGTCATGATCAGTCGATAAATTGAGTTGCAGAGCTGAAGAAGAAGAAGAAGCACCCATTTCGCCACGTGGAACCACCCAAGACTCTTCTTGTTGATTATAGTCATTACCACATTCCATATTCACCCCAAAGAGCCTTAATCTCTTTCCCGCCGTAGAAGGAGGCGGAGGAAGCGGCGGCAACATCACCGGAGTTAATCTCCCGGGAACCACAGGAACTGACTCTATAACCAACGGCTCTGATCCAACAATGTTCCTCTGATCCAACGGTGATCCCGTGTAGTAACACCTTCCAGCTAAATTCCCATAACCATACCCTACAAACTCTTGACGCTGAGTGCTATAATACGAACGTTGGTGGTTTCCGATGTTCAAGCTCCGGTGAATCGGGACGGAATTATATTCCGGCAATGGATGAAATCTGTTGGAGTATTGAGAAGTGGTCGGGAAATTGAAATTGAATCCGAAATTACCAAACTGATGTGTCTGAACGAGGCTCATGTCCGGTCTATGCCTCCAATCGATGTAAAGTTTCGATCTTTCGGACTCATCTCCGATTCCTCTTTGAAAAGAGACGATATCTCCTGCGTCGAGCTTTTTCTCTTTGACGAAACGGCTCCATCCTTTGGTCATCACGTAACTCTGGCTAGAGTTCCAATACGAGTAACGGAATCTCCACATCTTGCCGTTTCTGTCTTGGAAATTCAACAGCGTGCCGTTTTGGTTGTTTGATGAGTCTAGTGGGAAATACCTCTCCGCGTGTTGTTTAGGGATTACGAGTCGATTGAGTTTTCCGACGTCGCTTGGTGTTACCACTTTGTCGAACATGTGTTCTTTCTCCGGCGGCGGAATCATCATCATCGGAAGGTTGTTGTTGTTGTTTCCGATGGTGCCGGAGCTGCTGCTAGCTCCGATGTTGGAGGTTAATTCTTGGTCTCTGTCTTGTTCTTGGTCGGAGCTCGTTGTTGTTGTCGGAGCTAGGGATAGATCCATGAGGAATTATCTGATTTTCCTTGGAATCAAGATTGAAATCTTTTTGTTGTTGTTCTTGCCAAAATCTTGCTCCTTGTCTTGATATATGAGATGGGTCTTAGTGATTCTTGGTCAATATTACTCCTTTTTTCTTGTACTTGGACTAAATTTTTCTTCCTTTTCTTGAGATAGGTCTTAGTGAATCTTGATGAAGATTAAACCTTTCTCTTGTTGTTCTTGAATTGATGAATTGTTGCGGTCGTTGTTCATAGTCATTGACGATGATGACTCACTCGAGATCTTCAACATACATTAGATAGATAGATAGATAATATTAATTAAAAGACCAAACGAAACGAAAATCCAGCCACAATTATAAAAAGGGGTAGATGAATTAATGAAAAAAATTCAATGAATATATTAAAAGAAGGGAAGAAGAAAAAAAAAAGAAAAAAAAAAGTTCTGGTGTGGTCGCACCTTATAATATAAGAGAGAGAGATGATGAAACTGAAATTGTCTTTCTCTTCTTGGTTCGATTGGTTCTTTGCTTTTCTTCTTTGACGACAAAAATTTAGGGGGATATGAAAACCCTAGAATCGAAACCAAACTCTATGCATATATATAATTATCTTCATGTTGACTCTCAAATGAAATCAAGGAAAGAGAAAGATTAAAAGCAAATCGGGACTTCGAAGTCAAATTTGGTTCTTGCCAAACAAGAGGATCCCTCTCTACTCGTAAGAGAATGAAGAAAAAAATGGTGGCTTGAGATTCTTGATAGAGTTTCAACTTTCAAGACTTAGAGAGAGAGAGAGAGAGAGATTGGTACCGAGTAATGCGTAGGGGCCCATGAATGATATGGTTCGGGTCATGTGAGCTTCTTGTCCTTTTCATTAGGCTTCGAGTTAGCTCTTTGTATTGAAATTTCAAATCTCTATGTACATGTGTTTATATAGATATTATATGTATATGTGTGTAGTTGTCGACCAAGTGTTAATGTTTGAGATTCCGTTAATCTCTTTTTGTATTAAAATGAGTATCCACGTGTATTTCCCTTGTTTATTGATTAAAATCAGGTTGTTTGTATTTTATATAATGTTTTTGTTCACTAATTATTGTTGTTTTAGCACTAATTAAAGCAATAAGAGTTTATATGTAGTTTTTGTCAGTACTGATTCCGATTTATATATTTACTAACATGTGTGTATATATCAGCAAAAAAAAAACATTTTTTCCATATAGAGAAATCGTTTACAAAATCAATATAATTATACACATGAACGCATTTGATTACACTAAATGTTGGAAAAAAAAGATTACACTAAATTAAATATAATCCTCACCTACTACTATTCCAGTTGTTGGCATGCCATGATTACTTAAACATGTGTATGCTGTAATGCCCCGATCGTCTCTATCTTTCGACTCACTCTAATTTTTGGATTTTACCTTCGTCTAATAGTTGATTTACTATGCTGAAAAACTTAAAAACATCGACTGATCTAAAAATGATTTTTAGTAGGATAAAACTCTAAAAACTTGTGTGGTAATCTATAAGATCAGTGAATTGTTCATAAATATACAAATATAAATTATTTTAACACCGTTATAATTAAGTGTTTTATAAGATGTTTTTTTGTTAATTTTATAAGATGTTTTAGAAGTGTGTTTCGTATCATTTTTATTTAATATTCAAGTTTTATACAAAAATTAATTTAATTTAATATGTTGTGATCATTTATTTAATTAGATACTTACTGATGTTTTTAATGTGAAAAAAGCAAAGATTTATATAGTTTAAATTTAGTTTTCTTTTAACTAAAAAATCTTATATAGAAAAAAATATATATTATATTTAGGGATTAGGTGCAACTTTATTTCTTTTTGTTGCACAAAAAAAATATTTAGGGATTTGGTGCAAATAATATCCACCATAAAAATCTACTGATGTCGATTCACTTAATCAGTAATAATTCTAAAATAACTGTATGTCTTTATTTCAAATTTTGTTTAGCAATATCTTGTCAGAGCGAGTCACGTGGATTATCCAGTCTAATAATGTTATAGGAAGGAATTTAATAATGAAGATTTGATAATCTCTATGTAAGTAAATAACATATAACTGTTGGAAAAAAAAAAACATAACTAATTTCGCAAAATTAATTGCAGTTATTTACAGTTCTCAAGGGGAAAGTAGGTTTGGTTGCTTCATGTTTTTTGTGGTCCAAAATCAAATACATATACATCAATCACAACAATTTTTTTTTGAAAATAAGCAAATACGTATGTAAAATATATTCAGATTATGACGATGTCTTAAAAGGTTCGTTTTAGTCTCATCATTGCAGATTAAAATTATAAAATCATTGCACATTAAAATTATAAAATTAAAAATTATATGTATATATTAACCTTAAAAATATTACAATTTTGATTTCTAAAAATGAAAATTTATATGATAGCAATTTGTTTCCTAAATTTTCTGATAAAAAGTATATGTATAATTTAATTCAAAAAACATTATAACCGATCTGTGGAAACTAAGTTATAACAGATAAAAACGATGTAAACATAAATTTTATTTGCGCTATACATAAACTTGATTAATTAATTATTATAATTAAAAAATGACAATACTATTATTTTATTATTTTATTTCTGTGTGTCATAATCATCAACATCCATAACAAGAGCGTTTGATGTTTTGAGACAGCAAGAAAATGTCCAATTCTGTCACACCTGGTCAGATAATTTCACAGTAATTAAACTGTGTAATTATTTATTGTTATTTTTGAAGTATATGATACATGTCTTCTTTTTTTTTTGTCAACACGTATATTATACATGTCATCAGTACATTAGTCAAAAGATATGAATCAATTGATGAGCACGTGCAGAAAATATATAGTAAGTAGGTGATACTTTTAAATTTGGTTTTCTTTTTATAATAATTATCATAATTTGCTTCTCAGCATATAATGTCACTATTTTTTACTTATTTAGAAATAAATTATTTTTCTTCATGCTCCTTTTGTATCATTTGGCGTTTTCAAATTCCATTATATCTCAGAGCCATGTACACACGTTATATTTAGATTAAGCTGATAACACTTCCAGTATTGCGTAACTATATTAATTAGTTGTTTTAAAAAAAAAGAATATTAATTAGTTGTCTACAACACTTGAACTACTGTAGGTGTTTAATTAATCCGGACATTGGTTCCTGTTTTTCAGTTTAAAAAGAGAGACAATAATCACGGTAAAACCGAACCTATACGTACGAATCGGTTTAATATGACTTTAGGTCTACTGATCTGATTTTGAATTTAATTAATATACAAAACCACTTAAACCAAATTTTAAATTTGGTTTAATTGTTCAAATTAGGTCACACTTTCTTTTTTTGCAAATTGATTTTCTCTTTACTTCAAATCGATTCATATCATCTAGTTTTGGATCCTGAACAGTAAATAGATAACGGTTATCGAGAGATTATGGGTCTATTAATGTAAATTGTATACATAAATTATAAAGTATGGCTGGGAAAAGGTTGGCATGCAAGCAGCATTCGCTCTTTAATTTAAAGGCAAAGCTAAAAAAAAAAGCAATTTATTATTGACTATTTAAAATTTAAATAATCTTTTTACTATTTACCGAAGTGCAACAGCTTGAATACAAAGGGGACCTCTCTACCTATATTCTCTCAGTTGCAACTATTTTACTAAAAAAAACGAAAACCCTTTATAGATCATAAGGAATATATATCTCATTCTAATTTAATTGACCAAATCTTTATATATATATCTAGCTGAAATATTTTGTTTTTTTATTATTTATCTAAAAAATTTGTAATTGATTTGTAAATTGGCAATGAATGTACTATGGAATCCGGATCCGATAACTTCGAAAACACTAGATATTCTAAGTTCTTAGTCTCTTAGAGAACATCGTATTGATTCCCAAATCATATCGGGTATCATCGTTCAACTACTTTGTCAATCTCTAATCTCTAGCGGTTCTCTAACATTGATTAAAAGTAAATCAGATAAGGTATAAATATGAGATGTATGGTGTGTATAAGATTTGAATAAAATGGTTAAATTAGGGGTTGGATTAATAAAAGGGGAAGCAAACATAAATGACAAGGGTGGTGAGAAGGTGAAGTGTTACAATTTCACAACAGTAAACATGGAATAGAGTAAGGACCACTTCTCACTACTCTCTCTCTAGAGTTTGTCCCAAACAGCCTCACATTTTTGCATCCCCACACTTCTCGATCTCTTTCACACCTATTTCTTTATTGATTATTCATATATTTCTATATTTTGTGTATGTGTGTGTATATACGTGTGTTTTTTTTATCAACTTGGAGGAACTTGGGCCCTTCGGATTTTTTTCTTCTTTCGATTTTACTTTTCTATACTACGTACTGTCCTATAGCCATAGAGAAATGCTAAGAACTTGGTCGTTTATAAAAGCTGCTCTGCCAAATAAACTAAGGTTTGTGATCTAGTGGGGCTTAATTGTCATAACTACTATCTCAGTCGTGGATTTACTATGGATATATTTTTATGATCGTTGATTTAATTAATAATTTTCTTAAAAGAACTTACAAATATATTTTAAAATTAATAAATGTAAAAACAATCAACAAAATGCACAGTAGTTAAATAATTATAAAGTTGGGCAATTCTTAAAAGTACCATAAACTTTAAGTTTCGCAAGGGTTCTACAACTTTAGATTTTAAATGATTTAGGAATCCTTGCTAAATTCTTGAGACTCTTGAAATGGTAAAGATAAATTATTTTTTCTTTTCAAAACTGTAGTAGTTTTTCAACTAAAACTTGTTTTGTTATTTTATAACTTTTCTCGAGTTTAAACGGGTTACAGATATTGAGTATGAAAACTTTGAAAGCCTTAAGATCATATAACCAAACTTATTATAATGTAGAAAATAAATGTAATCAAAGTATTCTATGATTCGTTCAATTCATCTTTGTGGTATATCTATTGTATCTGTCGTTAGCCGCTACCGAATTTTACTGCATACATATTTGGTGAGTGTAGTTTGGGTTAACTTAAATTGATCACATTCTGGTATTTAAGGATAAATATCCAAATCCTAAAAAAGTTGATTACATTTGTTTTACTTGCATACTAAAATTAAGCATAGTAATAAGATTAATGATATATAATAAGTATATAGTAATAGTTATAATAGAAGTGTATGCGTATGGATTTGCATATATAGTGTACTAATATGTGTGTGTATAGAGAGATGGGTCGTTATCAGCAGTAGGTGCAAAATAGAGTCCATTTGCATGGAGCAGGTTTATGTGATGTTGATGATGGCAACAACGGTCATGTGTGCCCCAAAGTCTAGGAGTCTTTTAATTAATTTATATTATATATGAATAATTTGAATCACCTCAAAACTAGAAAGTATATCTATAGTATATAGTGTATATATATACATAGAAATTCTTTATTATTTAGGTTACACAAATTTTTTTGGTAATCAAGCTTCAAACATTTTATTCCTCTGTAAAATTACATTCTTTAACCAAACAGAAAGAAAAAGATATTGACACTACAAGAAAACATGCAGTTTTTCGACGGAATTTACGACGGAGCATTAGCCGTCGAAAATTTCCGAGGGAAAAGCCATGGATTATTGACCAAAAAATTCCGTCTGAATCCCGTCGCAAATTAGCGACGGATTCGCGACCGATTACAAACAACAACGAATTCGTCTTAATTCCGTCGGAAATTTTCGACGAATTTCTAACCGATATAACCGCGTCGGAAATCCATCATAAATCCGTCATATAGAATTATAATGT
>OVAY01001867.1:0-23646 GCA_900406395.1 Kernera saxatilis | reverse complement strand
AACTTTTAAAATCCACAGACTCTACACAAATCCATCTCCCAATAACCCCCCTAAATTGTTTGGTTGATAGATTTCTAAAATTATTAATGATTTTTGTCTTTTCTACTTTTTTTTTTTTTCACTTTTCCCACTTCTTTTATTTCAATATTCTAGCGATTTTCTTAATACAGTAATTAAGAGACTAAGACAGAAGAAGTGTCTAGTTGTTTCGTTTTGTGTGGCCTTTAGGGTCAACTAGGGACAAATTGTCCCCTGCTCTCTTTTTATTGGATCCAAACTCTTTGTTCGTAAGCTACTCTTCAAGGAACAAACTTTTTAAAATTTAATCGTATATTAATTTAAATTCTTATATTAAACAATCTAACCGCCGTTACTCAGAGGCATATATTCAGACACGATCCCAAACTCCCAATATGTTAAGAGTTTTAGCGCAGAGAATCGCTTTATGGTTAAAATAAAAATTGAAAAGCTAGGTTTTTAACCACCAACAAAAAAATTAAACTCTAAAATTTCGACTATTTTTTTTGTTGCAGAAAATGTGTCTTAGTTTATCATAACTATTTTCAAAATGGGCATGGGATTTCAAAACCTTCGTAGCTTTGTATTTCTTCCTTAATATCTATTTGGGCAAGCCGATATAGTTTTCGATATCGACAATTGTTAACTATCAAAGTAACACATCTTTCATCGCAACAGTAAGATGTTACTAATTATGTTTTTGAAGATAAGCATTAATTAATTTAACAAAACTAAATGAAAAGCACCGAGTTAATAAATTTAAAGTGCTCACCTTTAATTCTTATCAGTTCAACATAAAGAGAGATAACAATATACTATAATTTAAGTCAATCCATCATAACATTTCTCTGAAGAATATGTATAACAGCCCCATTTAGCACTAACACAGACTTAAATAGATTATCATCGTCATAATCCATGTTATATATACATATGTGTGTATAAGCTAACTGAGAAAGACTACACATAATTACATAGACATGCATGCATAGTTATAATTTTATTAATTTTATTTTGTTTTGACTGAAAGACAGGTGTGTAAATAAACCTACTTGTTTTATTACCATATTCGTGAACGCTATAATGGTATTCATATGGGATAATTTAATCGGAGCTGCAATATATACATCCACAATAAGTTTATTTGATAAGCTATTTTAATTTATTAACAAAGGTTTTTATTTATGAAGCTATAAGCTTAAATCAATTAACTGTAAAATAGAAACACGTTATACGATTTAAATATATGTAATTAGGGTTGTTCTTGAGAATTTAGTGGCTTCAACCGAAAAAAATGTGTGACCCATGAATTGATAAACTTTTAACCTGTACAAGCCCCTACAAGCAAATTAGATTTATCGATTGAACATATCATTATAGTGATTGACATTGATTTGGAACCCTTCAATCTTACACTTGGTCTATTCCAAGTTCTCTCAATCGATAACTTGCGGTTTGTTCCATCAACAATTCAACATAAGTTTCACTGTGAGTTTTGTCTACGCCTTGAGAGGTGGCAAGACCTCTCGAATCTATACGAATAATTTGACATTAATCAAACTCCTAAACCCTTCAGAGCAGAAGAGTACGATTCAATGTCTACATATGACCGTGAATTTCAAAGTATTTTGATAATTTCGGTCTTTTGGAGTACAACCTATACGAGGTGGAATCATCGTTAGACTTGATAGATGACCATTAGGTTCTAGTCTACCTATGTTTGCAATAGGTCTGAAGCTCTCCTCGTTTCTCTCTTCATGCACTTCCTTTGCTATGGTCACTCTGCGATATAATATATGTTATACACCAGATATAAAGTTGTAGATTAGTATAGGTGAAAAATACTAGTAATGTATGATTCCAAACGAGAAAGCCCAAGTATATTAGAGATTAATCCGATATACATATGAATCTAGTAATATGGTTCCAAATCATAATTATATATATAGATATGTATGTCTCATACGAATCATATATATAGTTCGGGTTGGTCTAACTCGGACATTCAATGGTCGGTGATTATATTAAACTAAAAATGATACAAAATTATATTAGCATACTAGCTAAAAACCCATGCAAGATTTATTATTATTAATATTGTTATCATATGGTTGCATAATGCCTTAAGAGCCGGCCTTAAAGCAAAGGCCACCATTTTTAGATAACGCCTCCCTTTTAAATCGATCTTACATTAATGTGATTTGTTTTTTGTCACCCACTTGTTTCATTATATTGTAACTAGAAAATTAATTATCTAACTAGTGTCTAGTAATATATGCTAACTAATGTTATTTTTAAAATCGATGCATTCTTTGTCTCTCTCACGAATAAATACATTATCATAAACGACCAAACATGGATTTATGTTTTTTTTTATATGAAAAAGGTAAATCAACTTGTAGCTTAATAATTTTGATTAATGTCGCTACCGTATTCCTGATTTTTTGTTTTTTGTTTTTTTTTTGTAATTGAGGTTTAACTCATAAAAATATTATTATTTTTGCGTCCTAACTTATTAAAAAAAAACTAATTAAGAAGCCATTTGTGTTAACATGCAATTCTTTTTTTTTGTCAACTCATTTATTTAAAGAATATAAATATACCCAAAAAAAGTAAAACAAAATGTTGATAAATTCATGAGTCAGCCTCATGTGCTTCAACACGTGGAACGAGGTGTGTTTTATATAGTATAGATTATCATGAAAGGATCAAATGTTACACTTATACAGGAAGGAATTAAAGAAACATCTTAAAATGATATGTTTTTTAAATTACGATTTTCTACGTCAAGAATGTTTGTCTAAAAAAAAATTACAGATGTTATTAGGATCTTTTTTTTTCTAGGGCTTCTGAATTTATCAGCCTTTATTATATTAATTAATTTTGAAAGAATATAAATATACTAGTCGTATTAATAATAATATTTTAAAAAATTGATGAGTTATCTATTAAAAATATAAGTGGGATCATTTTCGTTCAACTATTTTTTATTCGGCTATATAGGTCTAAGTCAGAGAATTAATCAATTAAAGAAAGGAAAATAAAGAAAGGGAAAAAGAGAATGGGCATGGAGAAGCATAATGATGAAAATGGAATCATAACAAAACGGTCATAAAGCATGAGTCGTTTCTCTATAAATTACGACACTTCTCTTCATCATTATCTAGCTCATTCTTCACTTATTCTTTTCAACACACTTAATTCCTCTTTTGGTCATAATAATAATCAAATTAATTAAAAAAATGTCGTCAATGGGAGCAAACTACGCACAACTACAAGTGATGCAGAAGAAGCAGAAGGAGAAGATGATGAAGAAGAGACCGGAGAAGGAGAGAGATGGCTGCGTAGACGGTGGAGAAGGCGGCGGAGTTTCTTCGGCCGCCACTGGAAAGAGTGGTAACAGAATATTTCCGGTCAAGTCTTCTCCATCGTCGACTTATGAAGAAGAAGTAGAAAGACACGAGTAAAGTACTGTGAGATTTGTCTTNACACGAGTAAAGTACTGTGAGATTTGTCTTCTGTTTTAAGTTAAGACTTTGTGTGTCTCTGTGTGTTATGCGATGTGATATAAGTGGTCGTCTTTTGTGTCTAGGCTTTAAGTTACGTAATTTGTGCTACTTTGATGAATGTTTGTTGGCAAATTGTATCAAAAACATTGTATTTTCCGTAAATTTCAATCATGTAAAATTTTTTTTTTTTTTTGATAAAAACATGTAACATGTAAAATATTTCTACTGACAATAATCTATTTTAAATTTGGTTTTGGGTTTGGGCACAAAATTTTACCAAAATGTGAGCTTGCTTAAAACAGGTCTATTAGTCTTAGTGTTCTAAAAAATCCTAGGACCATCTAAGTGTCGTCAAAGAACTAGGAAGAATCCTTTTTCAAAAAAAAAAAACGGAAGAATACTTCAAGAAAAAAGCTTATTTCCCATGGCCATATTCGTTGAAAATAGTGATTTCTGTTGAATTTCCAATAAATTATAATCCATTAGAATACACGGATCGAAAATTTGGATTCGAGGCAATTTGCTTATAAGCGCCATTGTTAGGCAAAGCCTAAGATTTAGCGGATTTGGCAGCGCTTAATCAGATTTAATACAAAAGTTGTGACAACACGATGTTGGTATTGAGATTAGACTCGCAATATGTAACCCTAATCACAAAGGAAGGAACAAAAATGTGCAGATGAGTAAATTAAGTTTTAATTAGCTTTTTAAAGTTTGTCCAATAAGTTTTAACTCGCTTGTTAGTTCTTTTTAACACTTCGTGGTGAGTTCTGTTCTTAACGGTTTGCACAATTTGTCCAATAATAACTCACCACGAAGAACTATAAAGCTTTTTAAATTTTAGTAATCTAGTTGATAAACTTGGACATAACAATAGACATAGATTGAGGCTTGGACAGGATTGGGTTTTGGAGTGTTGGATCCGATCTAGACTTTAAAATTTTATCCGGATGCCCCAAATATCATAACTTTTAGGCCTAGTATATTAGATATAAGAGGATATCCTAATTTTTGGGTGGATATTCAAAATTTAGATATCTTAAAGAATCTGGATCCAGCTAAACCCTATTAGAGGTGCCATCCATTCAACTTATTTTCATAATAACTAATCAGTTTTTTTTTTGTTAATATGACGACAAAAATTCTACTAACAAACATATTTTTCATATTTTACTAATTCATGATCCAAACCTTTTAGAAATATACGAATTACTTCATCCACGATTCAAACCAATGAAAAAATTATTATCGAATTAATTAAAAGAAACTTGAATGATTAAAGCTTCTGCAAGTGGTGTAGAGCTTAGGGTCGGATATTCAAACTTCTCCAAACTGTTCAGTTAAGTCTTAAGATTGAATTCCTAAAAAATACTGAAAGAGAACATACATGGTTCACTGTAAATTCTTTAAGACTCTATTGAAATACGAAAATCTAACATTGCAAAACATTTAAATATATTTTTCAAATAATTTGGGCTTGCCTGTGAAATCTACAAGGTTTATGCTGGAGAAAGAGAGGCATTGAATCTGTTATTAAAATGACCAAATTGTGATTTTGGTCAGTCATAATCTTCATGATTGTTGTGAAAAATGTGGCATGAAGAATAATTGCTGAAGACGAAAGAGCACATGCATGTGCATCATGTGGTTATCATAATTGTGCATATCATATGATTTCATGGGCATAGTTGCCGATACAAACAAAACATGCGTCGAGGAGAAAAAATACTTAAAACTTTGAATCTTTGATTCCCATTGGGCATGAGGCCATGTGCTTTTGCTCTCCCACGTTATTTATTTTACCATCTCCTTAACTTCTCTCACTTTCAGACAAAAAAATTGCTGTCAAGTTTTTGGACTAAGATAGAAATATCATGTCAAGGACATAATTTATATGTGAAGGAAGCCATATATAAAAAGAGTTATATAATTTTATCCACGGGAAGAGAATTCCAGATGATTGTGATGTTGACAATTGTTTTAAGTTCGTATCTTCGATTTGGTGGTAGATACCTTTACTATCAACATCGTAATGGACTAATTAATCGAGTTTGGTAACAAATCAACATATAGACAACTACTGCAAATCTTATTTATTCTGTTTTTCTTATTTATTTATCAATTTAACCAAATATATTATTTCTATGGTTGTACATGTAGTTGATCTTGTAGAGAGAAAAAGAGAGTTGGATATTGTAAAAACAAATTTTTGTTTTACTGCAAATGCTTCATATATTAATGATCTGGTGTAGGGATGTTAAAATGGATAAACCCACCCCATTTAGATCTGCCCAATTTAGATCCAACCCCATTTAGACCTTAAACCCATTAAGACCCAATTAAGTTTGAGGTTTAATAGGGTTACCCATTTAGACTCATTAAAATTATACTTACCCATTTAGACCCATTTAAATCCATTTAATCCAACTAAGTTACATATGATTTTTTTTTAAATGATGTATCTAAATAAATAATTTTCAAAAATAATAAATTTAGTAATCTTATATTTTCTCGCAAAAAAACATAATTACATATTTTTCGCCAAAAACGCGATTCTACATTTTTCGCCAAAAGAAATAATTATGTGTTTTTTCGCTAAAAATGTTATTCTGGTTTTCCTGCCCAAAAAACTTGATTATGTGCTTTTCCGCCAAAAATGTTGTTTTATGTTTTTCTGTCAAAAAAAAATGTAATTCTACATTTTTTTAGCTTAAACATGATTTCGTGTTTTTCCATCAAAAACGAGATTTCATATTTTCCCGCCAAAAATGCTATTTCGTATTTTTCTCGCCAAAAATGTGATTCATTTTTTCTAGCTAAAACATGATTTCGTGTTTTCCCGCCAAACGAGATTCCGTATTTTCCCGCCAAAAATGCTATTTCTTGTTTTTCCCGCCAAAACGTGTTTTCGAAATATATGAAGTTGCAATTTCGAAATATATGAAGTTAAAATTGGAAAATCATTTTTTTTTTGTTTTAAAAAGGCAGAATTCTATTTTTGTTGAAAACCTAAGAGAATTTTATTTATATTATTAAATATAAAAATTAAATAATTATTGAAATAAAAAATAAACAGATCTAAACAGGTTACCCATTTAATTTTGTTAATACCTATTTAATAAATGGGTCTACACGGGTTAGCCCATTTAACCCCATTAAATTTTATTTGATAAATAAGTCTAAATGGGTATAACATACCTATTTAAACCCACTAATTTCATACCCATTATAACATCCCTAATCTGGTGGGAATAGACTCGGTTCAAAAAGGAGTTGTTTACATCAGAAAACAAAAGCTCTCGCCAGTCGTGCTCTTGCTGTTTTTAGTGAGACGATCAACACATACATTATTACAACAAATTAAATGAACGAATACAATATGTGTATTTTGTTTATGTTTACAATAAAATATATTTTTTTTGCTTTAGAAAAAAAAAACCCTTGATAAGACGCTAAAAGCACATATATTAATATAATTTTATTTTGGTAAATTTTAGTTTGGCAAAAAAAAAAAATTGTATTTTGGTAAATTTTTCTTTATTGTTTACAACTCATAAATAATCCACATTATTGATGTTGGATTTGGAGTATGATATGGCAGGGCAGTAATAATAAGCTCTAGTCTACTTTTTAATATTTTTCATAATTATTTTTATGCTTAATAATAATATCGAATTAAGATTCGTAATCTAATGGTTTATATCAATATGCCTAAAAAAAGATAACTAATGTCTTTTACTCGATAAAGCTAGATATCATATAGTGATAATTTACTCGTTTTTGACATCATAGTGATATTTTCCTACGATAATTTAAATTGATAAGTATTATTAATTTTGTGAAATGTAAAAAAAATTGCTCGAAATTACCTACTAGAACAAGTGAACGAAAGGTTTCTATATTTATTTAATGACGGAAAATTTTGTAAATATCTGTTTGACGTAAACAAAAGGTTTCTAATTACTTCATTGAAGTCACAATTTCCTCATTAATTTTATGGTGTTGATTTTTGTTTTGCCAAAGTATTTTTAATCAATTACAGTCGCTGTAAAATAGTTCTATCGGTAGCTAAGCCGAGCCGAGCTAAGCCGTTGAATTCTTTCACTCTCTGTCGGTGGACAAGCCGGCTCCAATCTGTTAACACACTCTCACCAGCACACACACAGCTCTCTCTCTCTCTCTCCTCAGCTTTATACTTTTTTTTTTAGTCAAATTATACAGAAGAAGAGAAGCCTCTCTCTCCTCTCTCTCTCCTCTCTCTATCTCGTCTTCTTCGCTTCTCTTCTACGAAACAGACAAAATGCAGAACTGATTGTGCTTTCTCCTCCTCCTTCTCGCATTCTCCATCTAGGTCAGTTCAATTTCTCCATCTCTCGATCTATCTATCTCTATCTGCATGGTTTGGTATCGGATCTCTTGTGTTTGATTTTCAGTGAGAGATCCGACTCTTAGCTCCGATAACCAATTAGATTCCTCCCCGATCTGAGTCCTACATTCAATAAAGTTTCCTGATTTAGCTTACTTCGAATCTAGAAAGTAAAGGGTTTCAGTATTACGATTTGGATCGAGATTTTTCAGTTGCTGTACAGTTCAATTCAGTTAGTCATTTGGTTGTAATAGCATTTTAGCTTTTCGTACTTCCTGTGTATCGTTTTTTTTCTTTCTGGTGATTCAGATTTTAGATTGTCTGATCTCTGCTTGCATGATGTCTTTCTTTTCTAATTGATTGTTCTTTTCTCTCTGCAGGGGCGTTAATGCTCTGACGATCTTGTCTGGGTAGATCTGGGTAGGGGCAAGGTCTCTGGGTCTACTTTGATTTGAGAATCTTGAAGTGAAATAAAATAAAAATGACAAGTGCGGTTGGATGGAGATTTGCTTCTAACAATGGAAATGGCATTGCATCAAACGAGACGGTAATTAGTTGTTCTAGTATTGATTTTAGTCTTTAGAGTGGGTTAATATGACAAAACATTCGTTGGAACTTGGAAGAGTTTATCGAAAAGGCTTGGTTTTTTAGTGCGATCTTGCTGAGCTTCAAAATCGGATATGGTTTTTCTTCTAGAAAGCTATTTCCTTTTCTTGTGTTTTAGCAGGATGATTAAGCTGATATGTTCCCTGAGTTTTAATCAGATATAGAAATGTACTTGAGCTGAGCCCATTATGAGTCATCTTATGCTTTGTTTTCTCATTTGTCTGAGTATCTCTTCGCTGATTCCTTCTTGTTAATTGGCATTGTTCCAGTCTGTTATATCTGATAGTGTTATGATCTAGATGATAGTCTTTCACAGGACGCTTTCCATTGTATTGGAACAAACATATTGCAAGTTATACTCTTTTAACTTAGTTTTTCTGTTGCCTGGTCATGATTACAGGAGAGAAATGGGGATATGAAGATTCCAGATTCAGAGCCCCCAACTCCACATTCAAGCACAAAGATGAGTTTGAGGTAAGGCTAATATGTATTTTTCTCTGCATAGGAGCCAATCAGTGATAAATTAAGCCCTTATCACTATTTGTTCCACCGAAATCTTTTGGTTTAACAGTGCGTTTGAAAATCAATATTATCTGGATTAGTTTCCTACGATGTCCTTTCAAATGAAACCATTTAAGTCGAAAGGCACACCTATTAGCGACTAGTATCTAACATTTTCTCATTACCTGCAGAGAGCGTACAAGCAGCATGGAAGATCCAGATGGGACATTAGCAAGTGTTGCCCAATGCATTGAGCAGTTGCGCCAAGGTTCATCATCTGCACAAGAAAGAGAATACTGCCTGAAGCAGTTACTAGACCTTATAGAAATGCGTGAAAATGCATTCAGTGCTGTCGGATCACACTCCCAAGCTGTGCCAGTACTTGTCTCTCTTCTACGATCAGGATCACTTGGAGTGAAGATACAAGCTGCAACCGTCTTGGGTTCACTCTGCAAGGAGAATGAACTTAGAGTTAAGGTGTTACTTGGGGGATGCATTCCCCCATTGCTTGGTCTTCTCAAGTCCAGTTCAGTTGAAGGGCAGATCGCTGCAGCAAAGACAATCTATGCTGTTTCTGAAGGCGGGGTGAAAGACCATGTTGGATCAAAAATATTTTCCACTGAGGGAGTTGTACCGGTGCTGTGGGACCAATTGCGCAGTGGAAATAAGAAAGGAGAGGTTGATGGTTTGTTAACTGGTGCACTTAAGAACCTTTCTAGCACCACAGAAGGATTTTGGTCTGAGACAATTCGAGCTGGGGGAGTGGATGTACTTGTGAAACTACTTGCAAGCGGGCAGTCAAGCACTCTATCTAATGTGTGCTTCCTTCTTGCTTGTATGATGATGGAGGATGCCTCTGTTTGCTCCAGTGTATTGACGGCGGACATTACAAAACAGCTTCTGAAATTATTAGGATCAGGTAATGAAGCCTCAGTGAGGGCAGAGGCTGCTGCTGCTCTCAAGTCGCTTTCTGCTCAGTCTAAGGAAGCAAAGCGAGAAATCGCTAATTCTAATGGTATTCCAGTATTAATAAATGCAACAATAGCTCCATCAAAAGAATTCATGCAAGGTGAATATGCGCAAGCATTACAAGAAAATGCAATGTGTGCCCTTGCCAATATTTCTGGTGGTTTGTCATATGTCATCTCAAGCCTTGGCCAGAGCCTTGAATCTTGCTCCTCGCCTGCTCAGACTGCCGACACTCTTGGGGCTTTAGCTTCAGCATTGATGATATATGATGGCAAAGCAGAAACTACCAGAGCATCAGATCCAGTGGTCGTTGAGCAGACTCTGCTGAAACAGTTCAAGCCTCGTCTACCATTCCTTGTCCAAGAGCGTACCATTGAAGCACTTGCAAGTTTGTATGGGAATTCCATACTCTCTGTTAAACTTTCCAACTCGGATGCAAAACGTTTGCTTGTTGGTCTAATAACAATGGCGGCTAATGAGGTTCAAGATGAGCTTGTAAAGGCTCTTCTGATGCTGTGTAACCACGAAGGTAGCCTGTGGCATGCACTACAGGGCCGTGAAGGGATCCAATTGTTGATATCTCTTCTGGGTCTTTCATCCGAACAGCAGCAAGAATGTGCTGTTGCACTTCTTTGCCTTTTGTCTAACGAAAATGATGAAAGCAAGTGGGCCATCACTGCTGCTGGAGGTATACCTCCACTTGTTCAAATTCTAGAGACAGGGTCGGCCAAAGCCAGGGAAGACTCTGCAACCATCCTTAGGAACTTGTGCAATCACAGCGAAGATATACGCGCTTGTGTTGAAAGTGCTGATGCTGTCCCTGCTCTGTTATGGCTACTAAAGAATGGTAGTCCAAATGGTAAAGAAATTGCCGCCAAGACACTGAACCATTTGATTCATAAATCAGATACTGCAACAATCAGTCAGCTTACTGCTTTGCTGACCAGCGATCTACCTGAGTCTAAAATTTATGTTTTGGATGCATTGAAAAGCATGCTTTCTGTGGTCTCATTCAATGACATGTTACGTGAAGGCAGTGCTTCAAATGATGCTATTGAGACCATGATCAAGCTGATGAGCTCTGCAAAAGAAGAAACTCAAGCAAATTCAGCCTCAGCTCTTGCAGCTATCTTCCAGAGCAGAAAGGATTTGCGTGAGAGTGCTCTAGCCCTCAAAACTCTTTTGTCGGCCATAAAACTTTTACATGTGGATTCTGAGAAGATCCTTGTTGAGTCTTCCCGCTGTCTGGCTGCAATTTTACTTTCAATCAAGGAGAATCGCGATGTGGCCATTGCTGCCAGAGAAGCATTGCCTACTCTGGTTTCTCTTGCCAACTCTTCCGTTCTAGAAGTTGCCGAGCAAGGAATGTGCGCATTGGCTAATCTTATATTGGACAGTGAAGTGTCAGAGAAGGTCATTGTTGAAGAAATAATTTTGTCAGCCACTAGAATCTTACGCGAAGGTACAGTGTCTGGGAAGACCCTTGCAGCTGCAGCAATTGCCCGCCTGCTTAGTCGTCGCCGAATTGATTCTGCATTGACAGATTCTGTGAACCGTGCTGGAACAGTGCTTGCCTTAGTGTCTCTTCTAGAGTCCGCCGATGGAAGATCTGATGCAATATCAGAGGCCCTAGATGCGCTTGCTATATTCTCAAGGTCAGGATCTAATGGAAGTGTAAAGCCAGCTTGGGTTGTTTTAGCTGAATCTCCTAACAGTATGGCCCCAATAGTCTCATCTATAGTGAGTGTTGCAAATCCCTCACTGCAGGATAAAGCTATTGAAGTATTGTCAAGACTTTGCCGAGATCAGCCTATAGTTTTGGGAAACATGGTCAATAATGCCAGAGATTGCGTGTCATCTATAGCTAAAAGGGTGATAAATACCAGGGACCCGAAAATAAAAATTGGTGGAGCTGCTATTATTATCTGTGCTGCCAAAGTTAACGACCAGAGGATGATAGAAAATCTGAATGAGTCACAATTGTGTGCCAAATTCGTTCAAGCACTTGTGCGGATTCTAGATTCACCTCAGAATGCTATGCAAGATCAGGAAAAGGATGAGAGAGATAATATCTGCATATGCATTCATCCCAAAGAAAAGGAAGAAGATGAAGAAGAAGAGGCAACAGAAAATAGGGAGGGTTCCACGGGGGCAACAGTTATTTCTGGTGACAATTTAGCCATCTGGTTACTCTCGGTTCTTTCTTGTCATGATGAGAAGAGCAGAGCAGTAATACTGGAGTCGGAAGGCATCGAGTTAATTACTGACAGAATAGGCAACCGTTTTCTCCAGGTAATTAACTCTCGTACTTTCTTACAGATTGCAATCTTTGAATCACAGCTTATTAGAAGCATTAATAAAAAAAAAATTACCCATATTAAGAATCTGTGCTAGCATTTACCATTCTGATTCATTCTGGATGCTAAGTTGTTCTTTATATTGCTTTAACTGCTAATACTTTAATAATTTCAGGCCGATAATGGAGAAGACGCCAACATTTGGGTTTGTGCTTTACTGCTAGCCATACTTTTCCAGGACAGAGAAATCACTCGCGCAAATGCAACAATGAAAGCAGTTCCAGTGCTCTCAAATCTTGTGAAGTCAGAGGAATACGCAGATAGATATTTTGCAGCACAAGCATTAGCTAGTCTTGTCTGTAACGGTAGTCGGGGAACTCTTCTATCTGTTGCAAACTCCGGTGCTGCAGCTGGGTTCATATCATTGCTTGGTTGTTCTGATGATGACATAAAAGAACTTCTGCAGCTGTCGCAAGAGTTCACTTTAGTGCGTTACCCTGACCAGGTTGCCCTTGAGAGGCTTTTCCGAGTTGAAGATATTAGAGTTGGGGCTACTTCACGAAAGGCGATCCCCTTATTAGTTGAACTTCTTAAACCAATTCCAGACCGCCCCGGTGCTCCTCTACTTGCACTTAATCTTCTAACTCAGCTTGCCGGAGACTGTCCACAAAACATGATTGTCATGGTAGAGTCAGGTGCTCTTGAGGGCCTCTCGAAATATCTTTCTCTTGGACCTCAGGACGAGCAAGAGGAAGCTGCAACAGTTCTTTTAGGCATCTTATTTAGCAGTGCTGAAATTCGAAGGCATGAGTCCGCATTTGGCGCTGTCAGCCAACTTGTAGCTGTTTTGCGTCTAGGTGGAAGAGGAGCAAGGTACAGTGCCGCCAAGGCATTGGATAGTCTCTTTTCCGCTGACCATATAAGAAATGCTGAGTCTTCTAGACAAGCTGTTCAGCCATTGGTAGAGATTCTCAGCACTGGTTCAGAGAGGGAGCAACATGCTGCTATTGCTGCACTTGTTAGGCTGTTGAGTGATAATCCATCACGGGCACTGGCAGTTGCAGATGTGGAGATGAATGCGGTGGATGTTCTATGCAGGATCCTTTCTTCAAACTGTTCGATGGAACTGAAGGGGGATGCAGCAGAGTTGTGCTATGTTCTGTTTGCAAATACAAGGATTAGGTCTACAGTTGCTGCAGCACGCTGTGTTGAGCCACTCGTCTCTCTCCTCGTGACTGAATTCAGCCCTGCTCAGCACTCGGTTGTACGGGCACTGGACAAGCTTGTCGATGATGAACAACTGGCTGAACTAGTTGCAGCCCATGGTGCTGTGGTTCCTCTTGTTGGCCTTCTCTATGGTAGAAACTATGTGCTTCACGAGGCAATATCAAGGGCCCTAGTGAAGTTAGGGAAGGACAGGCCTGCGTGCAAACTGGAAATGGTGAAAGCTGGTGTTATCGATTGCGTACTTGATATTCTCCATGAAGCTCCGGATTTTCTATGTGCTGCGTTTTCAGAACTGCTTCGCATCCTTACAAACAACGCTACAATCGCCAAGGGCCAATCTGCTGCGAAAGTGGTGGAGCCTCTTTTCAACTTGCTGACGAGGTTGGAGTTTGGAGCCGACGGACAGCACAGTGCTCTGCAAGTTCTGGTAAACATCTTAGAACATCCACAATGCCGAGCTGATTATACACTTACGCCGCACCAAGTGATTGAGCCGCTAATTCCGTTGCTGGAATCTTCATCCCCAGCAGTACAACAATTGGCAGCTGAGCTTCTTTCTCATTTGCTCTTCGAGGAGCACCTGCAGAAGGATCCATTAACACAACTTGCGATCGGTCCCTTAATCCATGTTCTTGGATCTGGCATACACCTATTGCAGCAGAGAGCTGTGAAAGCTCTCGTTAGCATTGCTCTAACATGGCCAAATGAAATAGCTAAAGAAGGTGGTGTGAGTGAGCTGTCCAAGGTGATACTACAAGCCGATCCATCGCTTTCCAATGTGTTATGGGAGTCCGCAGCATCAATTCTGGTTGTCATCTTACAATTTAGTTCTGAATTTTACCTGGAAGTTCCTGTTGCTGTCCTCGTAAGACTGCTTCGCTCTGCATCTGAAAACACTGTGGTTGGTGCACTTAACACTCTTCTAGTGTTGGAAAGTGATGATGGAACCAGTGCAGAATCCATGGCTGAAAGTGGTGCCATAGAAGCTCTTCTTGATCTTCTAAGGTCTCATCAGTGTGAGGACACAGCAGCGAGACTGCTCGAGGTACTTCTCAACAACGTGAAGATTAGAGATTCAAAAGCCACCAAGACTGCTATCTTACCCTTGTCCCAGTACCTCTTGGATCCACAGACCCAAGCTCAGCAGGCGCGATTACTAGCAACTTTGGCCCTCGGTGATCTTTTCCAGAACGAAGCACTTGCTAGAAGCACCGACGCAGCTTCTGCTTGCCGTGCTTTAGTCAATGTCCTTGAAGAACAACCCACAGAAGAAATGAAAGTAGTGGCTATATGTGCTTTGCAAAACCTTGTTATGTATAGCCGGTCCAACAAAAGAGCGGTTGCCGAGGCAGGTGGTGTGCAGGTAGTCTTGGATCTGATCAGTTCCAGTGACCCGGATACATCTGTTCAGGCTGCAATGTTCGTAAAACTACTCTTCTCTAATCACACCGTGCAAGAGTACGCATCTAGTGAGACCGTCAGAGCAATAACTGGTGAGAAAAATCTCGGTTCCTTCTTTATCGTTTCAATCTGCTCTTTCTTATTGTTCATCTTATATCTCCGATGTTGCTTCCTTTTAATTTGCAGCTGCTATTGAGAAGGACTTATGGGCCACTGGAACCGTGAATGACGAGTATCTAAAAGCTTTAAACTCTTTGTTTAACAACTTCCCACGTCTAAGAGCCACCGAGCCTGCAACACTAAGTATACCACATCTAGTTACATCCCTCAAGACAGGGTCAGAGGCAACTCAAGAAGCTGCCTTGGATGCGTTGTTTCTTCTCAGACAAGCTTGGTCAGCGTGTCCAGCCGAAGTTTCTAGAGCCCAATCAGTTGCTGCTGCAGACGCCATCCCCTTACTTCAGTACCTAATCCAATCAGGTCCACCGCGGTTCCAGGAGAAAGCTGAATTCCTCTTGCAGTGTTTGCCAGGTACGCTTGTGGTCACGATCAAACGCGGTAACAACATGAAGCAATCCGTTGGTAACCCGAGCGTGTTCTGCAAGATAACACTCGGTAACACTCCTCCTAGACAAACCAAGGTAAGAAAAGACTCATCACCCCCATCTTCAATTCACTGTGACTAGTAATTCCCCGAGAAACCAACTGTATCTTTCGGTTTTTTCAGGTGATATCGACAGGCCCTAATCCAGAGTGGGAGGAGAGCTTCTCATGGTCATTTGAGAGCCCTCCCAAAGGTCAAAAACTCCACATTTCATGCAAGAACAAGAGCAAAATGGGAAAGGTATATCATCAAACTAAACTTAACTCATAATGAACAGTTTCAAATTTTGCGGTCTATTGGGTTTTTATCTGAATCAGTGGCTTTTTCTGCAGAGTTCCTTCGGGAAAGTAACGATCCAAATCGATCGGGTGGTAATGCTGGGAGCAGTTGCAGGTGAATACAGTTTATTACCAGAAAGTAAAAGTGGCCCCAGAAATCTTGAGATCGAATTCCAGTGGTCTAACAAGTAAAAAAAAACCACCACTTCATTTTTCTTTTTTTTTCGAGGGTGAGAATTCTTCAATCAAAACTTTTCTTTTTTTGGGCCAATTTTTCTTTATATTATCGGTTTGTTTGTTATAATGCTACTGTATATAGTTTGTATTGTAATGTAATGGTTTGGTGATTTTACAATTGGGGTTTTATCCTTTTTTTTTACCGTTTCTTAGTGATTCAATTCATTTGTAACATTTTGTTGTCCTCATTTGTATTTTGTGTAGCTTCATTAATTCATCTCCTGGTGTGTAACATTTTGTTTCAGTTTTACTTTTCGTTTTTCCTGAACAGTAATACCTTAGCAAATTGAGAAATTCTGATAAATCGAACTTATACGAAATTGAGAAAACAAATTTTACTTTACTTTACTCGCTGACTCGTTGTGTTGTGCCCCCTATTTGGCACCCAAATGTGGAGAGAGCGTGAAAAAAGCAGCACCATTTTCCACGTCATCGGTCTTAATGGCTCCATTGTGAGACATGAGAACTCTGTAAATTCGCTTTGAACAAACCTCACCTAACCTTATGTCTCCTCCTACTAAACCTTCCACCTTCAAATCTTTCAGTAGAAACTCCTTCTCATGAATCTGTTTTCCAATATTTTGCTTCAGAAAAAACCTTTAAACAAAAATAAACTGCGTAAATCAAAATCCATGTTCTACTTACCGATATGTTAGGATCCATATAAACCTTAAGAAGAGACTTCATGGATGGATATTTCTTCCACACTGCTACTGCGTATCTTGGCTGCACCTTTGGTATTGCTACTAATGCTTTTAACCTATAGACAAGTACATATCGGTACTTATCAAACAGATTCAGAGAAACTAAAAAACTCAACCTAACCTGAAATAGGTTTATAATTTACTTTACCATGGACTCTTTTTAATCATGTGTTTGTCAACTGAATCCTTGGAGACTAATGCACCATTAGCGTTTACTGATAACATAGTCAATTTCTTCCTGTACATCAGACAGTAGAGCCATGATTAGTGTACTTCAAAATCATGCAGATGAATACATTATTAGCCACACGTTCATCTATCATCAAGCATGATATCGAGATCAAATCTTTTGGAAATAAAATCGAAATAGTGTTTAACAAAATTAAAAATCGAAATATTGTAGGTATTAAGACCTGAACTGGCAAGAGGCTAGACTGCTTGTTAAACCAACAACATGTTCAGCCACCTCAGCCTCGTCTACACAATGTCTGGAATGTACTCTATCATAATGAGTAGTTAATTTTGCAAGTACCTGTAATACACATCCAAGACCACAAAAGTAAGTATGTTTAAGAACGCAAAAAAAAAAGAATAACAAAGATGTTTTCTTCAAAACACATGCCCCTTAGGTACTGCAGTACCTCATCGATAGGAGGCCGTCTCCAATTTCCCGGGTTCTTATACTCTTCCTTTTCCCTAGAATATCAGTTTATTCAGTTTCAGGATGGAAACATTAAATCAATACAAAATTTGCTTTATCAAACTCACCTCTTCTTTACGTAGGACATTAACTTATTGGTGAGGCAGCACACAGTATAAGATGGGTATTGGTCCTGAGCTTTTGAGATGTTTTCTAGAAGTCTTTCATTAGCAACAAGATTACAAAACTCTTCAGCCTCATACACAAGTAAGACATAAGGAATCTTGGGCCCTTGGGGAAAAACCTGCAGCAAAATAAAGAAGATGCAAAATAGCAGTAAAAAAAAGACACTGGATACAGATGATTCATATAGTTTTAGTCAAGTAATGATCTTCCAACGCCCTTCAACTCATAGCAAAAGGGATTCATATAAAATATATCATAACATGTAACTCAATGCAATGTCAGGTGTTATGAAGTAATCTTTGTCGATCTCTTTCTAATAAACAATTATCTCATTCTGAAAGATGGAAGTTGAAGAAAACTTTTGAAGGAAACAAGCAAAATAAGGTTGATATCAACAATGCCCAAATGCATGGATCTGAAACACACAGAATAGATCAACTTGAACTTTATTCAGATATTTCAAACTTCCTGTCATTCAAAGGCGATCCAGAGATAGCTTTGAGTACCACCACTAAAAATATAAAGAAATAAGACTTGCAACACAGAAGAGTATGATCCATAAGTCAATGAACTTTTGAAACACATGTTGAACTAACATGCTTATCGTCAGAATATACAAGGATACAGACCAGACTGGGGAGCTGATTCTAGTTGCAAGTTCTGAGTTGTAAGAACTACTTTTCAAACGTGTCAGTTGTGAGACCCGGGATGCAAGCAAGTAAATTAACATTAAATAAATTCGAAAATCCAAAGCGAATGAGATTTTATCGTACCGGAGCAATATTCTCTGGAATAGTCATCGTCCACACAATGGATCTCTCTATTGGATTAGGAGCCACGCGGAATGTAATGCCTTTTTCAGAGAACCTTGAAAGCAGAAGTCCTATGTTAACATTATACCAGAGGCACTCAGTGTCTATACTTAAGTCACAAACTAGCCATTCATATGAAACAAAAAAGAGAGGCAAAGAGCAAACATCTAAAGCATATGTTGAAGGATAATACAATGAATAGATCCTTCAAACCTTACCTCCAATGGATCCTTCAACCACTTTAGTATCAATCTCGGCAACAATAGATTTAAGGGCTAACTTTCCTTTTTCCCATTTCTGCTTTTCCTTCTCTAACCTTTTACGCTCAGCTTCTTCTGCCTTCGAGGCTGCTTTCTGTAACTTCTCTTGCTGGATGTTGGAAGCCAGTTAAATATTGATCAGGAACACAAAATAGAAAAGCCACGTAAAGAACACTTACCTCTTTTCTTAACTTCTTTTCCTCCATCGCATGGATTTTTTCTTCCTTAGACAGCTGCTTTTTAGGCAATGCCTCACCCGGAAGAGCTGTAGTATTAGAACGTCTGATCTGCTTTTTTCGACCCATATTCTCGATGCTTATATTTTCTTTTTCTTGGTCAGAATCTACCTGATTTTTTTTGAATAAATCAAAATAAAGGCAGAAGAAAGCAATTTCAATGTGTATACAGCTAGTACCATTTAGAGAGTAACACAACATGAAAGAAACAACAGCAGCACACCCTGAACTCTGAAAACAAAAACTAATGGCACGTTATGGAAATCGAGAATTTTCACATTATCTAAAAAACAGATTTGCAAAATTACACAACAATAGAGTCCAAAGCTCCTAAATCCTGTACCAATGATGAAGAATATGGTACTAGTTCCTTGCAGACAAGTACCTCGATAGTATCATTGGTCAGTGAAGAGCGAAAACTGACTTCATGCATCCAATTAGTATTATCATCTGAAAGAAAACAGCAACCAGCATTTATAAATGGACAAGACACTACTTTCCTTTGCAATCGAAGATCATCACGCATAGTTTCAGAGATTCATAAGAGTCTGGTTTTAGGATAAGCATACCAACGCTTGCCTCAGCTATTCTAGTATTCTTACTAGAATCTGCACCAGTGAATCCAGATTCCAACCCTCGACGTGACTCTCTAAAATCAGCAAGCACAGGTCCATACTTCTTCGAAGTTTCAGGTCGAGGACTATCTTCAAACTCAGAATCCAGAGATATTACCCGCTTGCCTATTGAGATTCCAAAAGAAACATAGAGACGTAAGGGAATTATAGTTTAGCCTAATGATTCAAGTAACACCAACCTAACAAAGAACCAAAAATCCTCAGAAATCACAAAATTTCACAAGTAGAACAAGCTTCCCGGTATCAATTCCCTGTTAGCAAAATCATTCCGTATAACGAAAAACACATATCTACTGAAGATCGAGGGTTAACTTACCGGAGAATTTGTCTTCGCGGTTTGAAGCTACAGCTCCGGGACCAAAGGAACACTTGACGACAGAAAAATCATCAGAGAGAGGTGTATCAGGGACGAACAAAGGAGTGGAAGAAGATTCCGGCGGTTGCTTCTCCGGTGTCGGATCGGAATCCGATATCAGTATCGCAGAGATGGGATCTTTTCGAGCCCGCTTCGAGAGTGATGGGAGTGGAGTAGCCTGATCTTCCCCGTCGGAGATCAGAATGTGATCCGTCATGGAAGAGCGATGGAGAGGATTTGAATTTCGCATGGACAGGATTTGAATTTCGCAGGAGCACAGATTCAAATGAGCGCGGGATTATCGAGGAAGATGAGGAGGGTTCGAATTCGAAGTCGCCGATAACGAATTGGGAATTTAAGCAGTGTTTGGCTACACAGTTATCTGCATTCGTCATTAGAACAGTACTCGAGGATTTCACGAGTGTTTGGCTGCAAGTTCATCTTCGTTCTTCACCATGTCGAGGTTCGTAAATAAATTAAAAGCCAATGGATTTTGTTTGCCCACTATTACATGTACACATACTCATAATTAAGTAAACTTTTTTAGAAACACTTATCTTTTTACAAGAGGAATAATCTTGAATTTGTTTAGCAATCACCATGTTGCATGAACTATGTTCTTATTTCTGAATAAGTGATGTACAAATGAAAAAAATAACAATTTGAGTAAATCCATATCTAGACATTCTATTTAAAAAAGATTGTAGAGAACAACTATAAAAAAACAAAAAAGCTTAATAATCATCATCAACATAAGTACTACAAACTAAATTCTTTTATTTTTAAAAAATTCGATCGAAGAAAATGGCATCTAAGACGATGAAGACAACTTTTTTGCTCATGGTTCTTGTGTTCGCAATGACTTGGTCTCATTCGAGTGCTCAACCGATGGATCCTCAAGGATGTTTGAATGCGTTTAAGAGCACATCAAGTGGATGTCTCGAGAGCATAAAGGGAGTTTTACATGGACATTTCCATGGGATCAAGAAAGAATGTTGCGGAACCATTAGTTCGGTTTCTGATTTATGTTGGCCAATGATCTTTCCGAGCATGCCTTACATTCGTTTTGTATTGAAGGGTATTTGCACTATCAAATACTCTTTGCATTGAAGTGTTTGAGTATTTGCTTCGTTTGATTTTATCTAATTTAATAAGTATACTAATAATAAATTTTTAAAATATTAAAAAACATGTATTTTACATTTAACGATGACTCATATGATCGTAAATTGATTGAATGAAATTTCAAGTTTGTGTGCTGATTGTGGAGGAGACAAGGAGTCTTAATCTCCAGGTGTGATGATTCCATAGAAACTTTTTTTTTTTCTTAAATGTTTAGTTGAAATCAAATATATACATAGAAACGAATCAACTAGAAACAAAAGAAAAAACTTTGGTCTTTTGGACCAAAAAATGTTTACAAAATTTGTACTTGAAATTCTTGATCACATTTTTCCAAACAATCTAAACCAATAAATCTATCAAAAATTGACCCTAAAAATTTTATAAACTCGTAGGCTCCAAACACATACTTGGTAAGCTTGTATTGGTCGGCTCTGAATGCAACTTTCTTTTTCTTTCATATTTGTTATTCATTTTTATTTTCTGACGTTCAAAATACTAAACTTGTAATTTTTTAAGAGAATGGTTAAATATACTTTTGGAAATCACTAAAAATTGAAAACAACGCCAATAAAGATTGTGGTGGTTTACGCTTTAGCATTTATGTATTTGATCGCAAAATATGTGTTAAAGAGGACGTTCCTCGATCTTTTCTCAAATCGTTCCTCTCTGAAACATGCTTAAAATGGATAGAACCATTGATGATATGCCTAACCCAAATTTTATTGAGACAAATGTAGCATTCACAAAGCCGATCTTCTGTTTTTTGTTCGATATTACTTTTCTAAAACACAATTTTTTGAGAGCATTGGAGTGCAAAGACAACCTGTTTATTGATGGAGATAAAGAAGCTAAGGGTCGTGTTTGTGATATACTCACAAGCATCAACATGCCTTGCTATAGTACAATCGTGAATTCCTTCAATACAAAGTATAAATTTTCTTTATTATTTTAGTGGTAATTATAATTTTACATAGCATGTTGTTAACTTGATTCACAATCATTATCTTGGTTCTTCATCCGTAATGCTTTTTTGTTTGTTATTTTCCTGGTCAAAAACAAACCTTTACACGTAGTTTGATGAAAATGTACAAGCACGAGTCTACCCTCTTCAGTCACCTCTACATCAAAATAAAATTTCATATTCGGTTAACAGTAGAGAAATTACCCGTTCTAGCCCTAGGGTACCGTGAACATGTTATCCAACAGCATCTCCATGAAATCGTGTCGCTAACAACTTTTAAAGCCATTCTTCTTCATTAAAGCGTTATTTTAGTGATATTTGGTGTTTTTTGGTGAATGTTCTTCTGTTTTTGATTTATCATGAGAATTTTTTTTGTATATCACGTCATACAAAATATACTGAAATTTCTCTTAAAAATCGTCTTAAATCTAAGCATCAGATAATAGCTCTTAAAAAAAATATTAAAAATCATATAAAAACTTTAAACCCTATCAAAATCCAACCAAATCTTAAGTCATTAGAAATAAAATCCATGATTCAATAAGTGCGCTAATGTATTTTGTAGTGTCTAATACATGTCCACATACACATAATTAAGTAACCTTGTTTAAAAACACTATCTTTTTATAAGGAATTGATCTGGAATTTGAGTAGCATTTACCACGTTACATGGGACTATGTACTTATTTCTGACTAAGGTGAAATCTACAAATGAAAAACTACCAATTTGAGTAAATTCAAATCTAGACATTCTATTTTAAAAAGATTCTATAAAACAAGTATAAAAAGGCTTCATCATCATCAACATAAGTACTACAAACTAAGTTCTTCTGGTTTCTAATTCGATTTTAAATAAATGGAATCTAAGTCGATGAAGACTACTTATTTGCTCATGGTTCTTGTTTTCGCAATGACTTGGTCTCATTCGAGTGCTCAACCGACAGATCCTGAGGGGTGTTTAAAGGCGTTTAAGAGCACATCAAGTGGATGTCTCGAGAGCATAAAGGGAGTTTTACATGGACATTTCCATGGAATCAAGAAAGAATGTTGCGGAACCATTAGTTCGGTTTCTGATTTATGTTGGCCAATTATCTTCCCGAGCATGCCTTACATTCGTTTTGTATTGAAGGGTATTTGCACTATCAAATACTCTTTGCATTAAAAACCAAAAAAAAATAAAAAAATACTCTTTGCATTGAAATGTTTGAATATTTTCTTCATTCGATATTCTTTATAAAAGTGAGAATAAAAGATCATCTACTTTAATAATTATTTTATAATCATATTTTAAATTTTTAGAAACACTCTTTGGGTGCAAATAGTTAACATGGGTGGAATAAATGAAATTATGATGAGTAAAAATGTGATGAGCAGAATACGGAAGTTAGATTAATTTTTGTGTTCTATTTATTCCTCTACAAACTAGGAGTGCAAATGGATAATATTTTAGAGGAATAAAAATAGGTGGAATAATTCATTCCTCTGTATTCTTCTAAAAGTTTACCATTTAGGTTGAATTTTTATTCCTCTTAATTCTATTGGGTCTCACAAAATATGTGAAAAAAATATTTAGTTACGCTAAAAATTATTACTCTACAAAAGAAGAGAGGAACAACGATGAAAAATAGCATAATTCCACTCTCTTGTTTTCCCATTCATTTATTCAACTTACTAGGCCAATACCCGCGCATACGCGCGGGATTTTCTTATATATTGTTT